>JAQHUG010000069.1:1298106-1322365 GCA_028555095.1 Dicrostonyx torquatus | reverse complement strand
CCTGCTACATGCTAGCGCTTCCATGTTCAAGTTTGTGTTTCTAAGGTCAGAGCATCCCTGTAAGGGTACCTGCTACATGCTAGCGCTTCCATGTTGCACTAGACCTGCCATTTCCTCACAAAATTACGTCAGTGGCAGCATCCACTGTCTTTTAAAGAGTTTAATTGTTTCATCTTCATTTTTCCTGTTTTTCTTCTTTGGGATTGTTGAAAAATTTCCTTCGGTTCTCTTTTCCAAATGTGTAAAACATCATTTCTACACTAGGTTATATGTTGTAACATTTTATATTAAAATGATTTTATTTATTTATTTTTATTTTAAGATAAGGTCTCACTATTCAGCCCTGATGGGCCTTGACCAGGCTGGCCTTGGACTTAGAGATCTATTTGCCTCTGCTTCCCAAGTGCTGGGATTAATGATGTGAGCCACCACACCTGGGTAGCATGCTATTCTTAATAGATAGAAGAGCATTTCTTGTTGTAGACCCTTTTTAGTACTGAATTAAACTCCAGATAAGGTCTAATGTAAGGACTGAGGTAGTGTACACAAAGGAAATACCCCAGTCTCTTTGCCATTTACTCTTGTTTGTTTGTATATGGGTTTTGAGGCAGGGTTACATGTAGTTCACACTGGATTTGAACTTGCTGTGTAGGCACAGATAATCTTGAACACTGATTCTTTCGACTCCAGCTCCTGATGCTGGGGGTACAGGCCTGCCCCATCACACCCAGTTCTCGTTGCCATTTTCTAACATGGTAGTTACTAATTAGATAGTGACTCAGTGCTTTATCAGTATCAGAGTCCATCACTGAGCATTTAAAACAAAAAGTAGAAATATAGTGCAATTGCAGTCTCCCTCTCTCTCTCTTTCTCTCTTTTTCTGAGACAGGGTTTCTCTGTGGTACATCTCTGGCTGTTCTGGAACTCACCTTGTAGACCAGACTGGCCTTGAACTGCCTGTCTCTGCCTCCCAGGTGCGCCATCACATTGCGGTGCAATTGCAGTCTTATATTTGATGGGAAGGGACCTAGAAAATATGTCAATTAAAATCTTTAATCACGTATAAACCCTGAGTAAACACGTTTCAGGCCAGTTAGGTGTGTAATGGTCCGCTCTTGTGTTTGTTTAGAACTCCTCAGGTCTGTGGGTAAGGGTTTGGTGAGGAGAGGTAGTGCTTGTGATTTGATCTTTTGGAGACTGCCACTAACTGTGTAGATTTTGGGTTTAGTCACTATTGGTCCTTTACAACAGAGCTAATTGGGTCGATAGAGTCAAGTTTGGATAGCTTCACACACACAGACATGCACACTATGTCTTCCTTCTTTCCTGTTGATTACCCCACCTCAGCCTTTTGTTTGCTGTGAAGTTGGAGTTGTAAAATAAGCAAGATGGCATTTCGAAGATGCTATTTTATTTTTGTAAGTTCTTGTCAGATTTTTAATTGGGGATTGTGTCTACCACTTGCTGTTAGGTGATTTGCTTTCCAATTAAATATTGACTATGCCTTTTTTGTACGTCAGCCTGCAAATAGCCAGTTTAATTGGGGAGACAGACTCTGGTTGTGACTTAAGGAGACCTTACTGAAACATTGGAGCGGAGCTGTTGTAGACAGTCTGGTTACAGATGTCAAGGAGATTTGAAGGCAGTTGGAGGCTCATTTTCATCAACTTTTATGTCTTCACAGAAGTTGGAATTTCAAAAACGTAGAAAATCCTTTATTGTAGGCTCATGTTAAATTCCTTCCTTCCTCTGTAGAGGATATTTTGGTCAGCCCATAGTTAATTCAAAGTAAAGTTTGTTGAGGGGTCCTGGCTTTGATGTGGGCTTTGAACAGATACCTTTGAGGTTTGTGACAGTTTGTGGCAGGAAGAACTTGGCCACTCTGTTTTGAGCTGGGTCCCAAGAGCTGTGTTAAGCATAGATTCTGTTCCTAGCACTGTCTCTCATCATCTGAGCCCAAATCAAAATCGCCTTTAGGTTTCTTACCGTTTCCCTCAGCCTTGTTCCGTCAGTGATGCAGTGCTGTTTGCAGGTTACTCTCAGAAGAAACAGTGTCAGCCTGGAGCTGGAGCTCAGTCTGTACAAAGCCCTGGGTTTGAGCCCCAGTTGAAACTGGGTGTGGTGCTTCATATCTGTAATTGTAGCACTTGGGATAAGGGATACATGAGAAGCTGTTTGGAAACAGAACAAACACTAAAATTCCAGGAGGTTCTGGGACTGCGGATAAAGGCATTTATGTAAATTAGAAGAAAAATCTCCACTTCCTGGTTGCACATGCAGAATTAATATTTTGGGAAATCGAGTTGTGCTGTCTAATTTATGTCAACTTGCAAACTGTAACCATCTGAGGGATGAGGGAACCCAGATGGAGGAAATGCCTCCATAAGATCTGGCTGTAGGAAAGCCTGTAGGGTATTTTCTTAATTACTGATCAGTGATCAGATGGAGGGGGCCATCTCTAGGTGGGTGGTCTTGGGTTCTATGAGAAAGCAGACTGAGCAAACCTTGATGAACACACCACTAAGCAGCCCCCTCCGTGGCCTCTGAATTAACTCTTGCCTTTAGGTTTCTGCTCTGTTTGGGTTCTTGTCCTGACTTCCTTTGGTGATGGACTGCAATGTAGAAGTATAAGCCCAATAAATCCTTTCCCCCCTAATTTGTCTTTTGGTCTGTTATGGTGTTACAGCAATAGAAACCCTAGCTAAGACATGAGTCTTGGTTTATAGCCTCAGGAATCAATGTTAATGTTGGAATTTCTTGAAAACTTTGAGTGTTGTAGTTTTATTATTGGGTGATAATTGAAAAACTGTCAAAATTTCCAACTCCTGCCTTTATAGATAGGTATGTCTGAACACAGCCTTTGGTGAGAAGTTCAGTGTGCGGCTTAGGTTAGATAAGAAAAACTTAACTAGTCTTCTAACTTGGAATTAATCAGTCCCCATACTGCCCCCCAGTCTTACTTTCCCATTTAGGGAACAGGATGATTAGAAGACCTGGTGTGGTTTGGGGGGAACATGAAATGAGACAGGACATGAAAGTGCCTTGTACAGGTTGGAACAGATGCTTAAGTTTTCATTTCTAGTGTCTGTAGTGTCTTTGGTTAGAAACTTGATTTCTACTAAATTTGAGAGTACTTGCCTGTCATGCCTCCCATGAGTCCAGTTTATTGTACAGTTAATAATTCATAGCTGGAGACCAAACCCAGGACCTTGTGTCTGGGTCCAGTTTATAGCACAACAAGCAAGCAAACAAATTCAGAGCTGTGTCCAAACCCAGGACTTTGTGCTTGCTAGGCTAAATTCCCAGCCACTATTACGTATCCCATTAAACCTTTTTTCTGAGCCATGTCTTGAAATGATTGTGCAACCTTATAGGTCTTTATTTTAAAGATATAGCTCTATTGTTTTGCCACTTTCAGTAGTAGTGTTGTAGGTTGTTGGTCTGGTGTTTAATGTGGTCACAGTAGGTTTTCTTTGGGCAGGCTTCAGAGGCTTTTATTACTACTTGGTGGGTTTTTGGCGGTTGTTTGCAGTGGTAAGTTCTGCTTTTTGTTGCAAACAGTCTGAGACTGCTGCTGTTTATATTTCGTTAAATGCTTTCAAGCTATGAAATGAGTTACGACCTTGATCCGTAGAGTAGTAGCTTGTCTTTTTAATGTGCTAGGGATTCAGCCTTGAGAACAGTTGGGACTTACAATTTAACACAAAGTAATAAAAGAATACTTTTGTGTTGCCTTTGGTAGTGTTGATGTAAAAATTATGCATTTCAAGTTTTTTATGAGAATTTTTTTCTGAATTGTTACTATAACCCTTTCAAAAAGTAAAGTAGGACATAATTCAAAAGACCTTGTTTGTTTTTTCATTTAAAACTTAGAGTGCTATTGACACAGCTCTCACCTTAAAGAGAATAAGAGTTTGTTCTGCATTTTGAGGGTCTGTGGCCTGGGAATACAGATTCAGGTTATCCCAGATTCCATGTTTTAAAGTGGGGGCAGTTTTATAGTTTTATGAAACAAAGAAAGTCAGAAATCAAGGGAAGTCTAAAATACATGGTGGGTGCATCAGAGGGAGAGGCAGTTAGAACCAGATTAGGGAGGATTTTTATAGGCACAAGATGCTATTTGATGAAGTTCTTAGCTTTTGGTTGGTGGACATTATTGGTCCGCTAAATCAGTAGATTTCCAAAGGTTTTTATTTATTAGCTACAGGATGTTAGTTCTTACATAGAGGAGGGCAAGGCATGCCTGTTCCAGGGGCTAAAGCAGCCCAAGACAAGGTGTTTAGCCTCTGGATGCACAGCATTCCAGTTGCTGTATCACTGCACTTTCAGTCTTTGTAGACACAATTTCTTTCCAGGAATTGTTGTTTACATCATTCTATATCCAAATCACCCTGGAAAGCTTGCTAGGAAAGTATCATCTCAGGCACTGCCTCACCTCACCCATATGACACGAATCTGCATTTTTATAACTGTACAGATGATCTGAAAGCATGATAAAGTTTGAGTATCTCCTCAACAAATTTTACTGGGGAAATAAGATATAAGAAACAAATTCAAATTGTTACCTTTTTAAAAAGTTGAGATAATGATAAAGCTTTGCTTTTCTTTTTATCGAATATGCTTTTTGGAAAAGTGTATTACTCAGTGTGGAGTGATGAACAGCAGTTACGAGTACATACTGCTCTTGTAGATGACCACAGGTTGGTTCCCAGCACCCATATTGGGCAGCTCAGACTGCTTGTAACTTTAGCGCCACAGGTATCAGATGTCTCTGGCTTCCATAGGCTCTGCATCCACATATGTAAACACACACATACATACATACATACAGTTAAAAAGAAAATGCATCTTCAAAGTTTAAAAAGGCATCGCTGTTGAGATGATCATTTGCATGATAAGATATATGCCAATACAAATCATGCCTAGGATTTTGCTAATGTAGTTGGAGAACAGGGTTGGAACCAGTTTGGGAATAGGTAAGGCCAGATTGGAATGTGGCTCTATATCTTGAAGCAGATCAGTAAATCACTGAAATTCTGTATGCCATAGTCTTAGGTTAATGGTTCTCAACTTGTGGGTCTTAACCCCTTTGGGGATTTATCGAACTTTTTCACAGAGGTCACATATCAAATATACTACATATCAGATAGTTATATACATTATGATTCTTAACAATAGAAAAATATAGTTATAAAGTAGCAGTGAAAATGAAGAATTGTATTAAAGAGTCACAGTATTAGGAAGATTGAGAACCACTACTTTAGATCTTGTCCTTTCTCCATGACACCTGTATTCTAAAGCCTCATGAATGCTTGCATTTAAGAAGCCTACCCCCCAATTTCCAGTATGTATTTGGTTACATAATACCTGTCAGAATCTCATAAAACACCACTGTGAGGAGCTCCCCAGGCAGCGAGGATCTCTGTGGACAATGCTTTCTGAGGGATTCTGGACTTTATATGAAAGTGGGAAAGAGGTGGAGTTTTAAGTTGACTTTGTCAGCCTTAAGCTTAGTTTTATGAGTTAATTGGGTGATTTTATTTAATTTTAGATAATGGCCTTCTTTGTTGTATAAGCAATTTATAGCTTTTTGGTCTCCAGTACTGTTCTGCATAACTGAGTTAATTGCACTATTGAAGTACTGTGTGCACATGTGTTGGGTGTAGTCATTGGCTCTAAGTGCTGTCTGAAGCCAGATAGTTTCCAACTGACTTTAAAGCAGATATTGTTTACTGTCACTTGAGGTTATACAAGTCTCTCTGTACAGTTAAAGGATGCTCTTATGCATGAGAAAACTTTTTCAGAGGGACTTGTCATTGTGAATTGCTATCAGGATGGGATTATCCTGTATTTCATAGGCTCTAATAAGCCATAATTAAGAATCAAGGCATAACATGTATAATTGAATAGAATAAAATCCGATTTGAAAGCGAGGTGGCGATTTCTGCTTTGAGTAAAGTATGATTATGTAGTGATGCACATCTCTAGCATCTCTTTAATGTGTGATCCTTTATTCACTCTCAGATTCACGACGAGGGCCTCTTATTATGATAACTCCCTGGAAGCAGTTACAAATGACTCACCATCTACAAAGTGTAGCAGTGTGTCCTGTTTTGCATAATCAGCTTGGAACTCTGACTGAGCTGTGCAGTGTTTGTTTCCTTCAGTCTCTTTCTCTTCTTCATGGGTTTGGGCTTCTCTCTACTCCTGCCTAGAGCTGTTGTCTGTAGTTTCCCTGCTGGCTGTAGGTATATTTTGTTGTCAGCCATGTATGAGATGGGTTGGTTTCTTTTTTTGGAAAGAAAAGGTGTCTCTAGTACTTTGAAGCAAGTGCTGGGTAGAACTGATAATGTAACGGAGCAGTGTGGGAAGAAAACGCAACCTTGGAAGGGTCATATCGGCTCTAGACATTTGTGGGATCACTAACAGAAAGGGATATTTTCTTCTGAAAAGACCAGTTATGAAGCACTCAGTTTTCACTTTGTGAAGTAAGACTTGGAAACTAGTCCACCCTCAAGTTCAGTTCTTGTCTTGTGCTCTGGTGTTGGCGAAAAGGGATCCCTGGTGGTGGGGTTGAGGTTCTTTTTATTTTTTGTTTTTCAAGACAAGGTTTCTCTGTAGCTTTGGAGCCTGTCCTAGAACTAACTCTTGTAGACCAGGCTGGGGATTGAGGTTCTTAATGATAAGAAGCACAGGGACCTTGTAGCATCTGGCTGATGTCCTAGGCCCACCTGAAGTACTTCTCAGAAAGGGGGTAACCAAGAACACTTGATTCCTATTGTAGTCGGTGCTCTGTCGTTTGTTGATCAGTAATTTTTCAGATTTATGAAGCTGTACTTGTAATTAATTTTTTTTAGTTGCTTGAAGGGATTACCATTGTGTTCTTTCTATATCTGTATCTGTATCCATCCATCCATCTGATTTATTTATTATGTATACAGTGTTCTGTCTGCATGTTTGCCTGCATGCCAAAAGAGGCCATCAGATCCATTATAGATGGTTGTGAGTCATTGTGTGGTTTCTGGAAATTGAACTCAGGGCCTCTGGAAAAGCAGCTAGTGCTCTTAACCTCTGAACCATCTCTCCAGTCCCATTAATTGTTTTCTTTTCTTTTTTTTTTTTGGTTTTTCGAGACAGGGTTTCTCTGTGGCTTTGGAGCCTGCACTGGAACTAGCTCTTGTAGACCAGGCTGGTCTCGAACTCACAAAGATCCGCCTGCCTCTGCCTCCCGAGTGCTGGGATTAAAGGCGTGTGCCACCACCGCCCGGCTTCATTAATTGTTTTCTTAGTCTTTATTATTTGTAGAAGAGAGGCCAGTGTAGGCTAACAAGGAATGTCCTTAGTAGACAGGTAAGCCCCTTGTCAGCTTTCAGAAAACAGCTCAGTTCTAAGCTCATTCTGAAGGAGTCACCAAAATTTAGATGTGTAACTTTATTTCTTGTAACAAATGTCTTAACCATCTGTGGCTGTATTGCAGTTAATTCTACAAACACATTTGTCAAGAATGTGTGTTGCTTATGTTAATTGATAATATTTGCCTTGAGAATTTAACCAACCAAGTTGAGCCTGGTGTACTTGGGCAGCTAGAGCAGGACATTAGGAATTCTCTGTGTCACCTGAGCTACATAGAGAGACCCTGTCTTAAACCAAAGCAAAATCACCACACCTCCCCCGCTCCCCACGCACCTCCAAACCACCAAACATGAGATAAACTAACAGCAAACAAGAGAGTGAATGAGAATTAGCCAACTAAAATAACATTTGCCTGTGAGTTTTGAGGCAGTGAGTGTAGCTTTCTGTTTAAGCAGCTATCAAAAAACACCTATGGTTGGGTGACGTTAAGCAATAGAAATGTACCCTCTCCTTTGGATGCCAAGTCCAAGGTCAAAGCACCCTCAGGATGGGTTGTTGGCAAAGCCTTTCTTGTCATATCGCTGGTCACCTCTTTGCTCTGTCCCCATGGGGGCCTTCCCTCTGATTGTGTGGACAGGATTCTCTCCTGTCTCTTGTTTTTCTCATAAGAACAGTACTTCTAGATGAAGCTCTCCTGATCTTGCTGAACCTCCTCTGTTTGCCTGTTGTCTCTAAATCTAGTACGAGTAGAGAATTGAGATGTCATTATAAAAAGAAAAAAAGTTTGGTGGGGTGTACAGTTCAGTTCATAACTGAACTAGGTCTCTTTACCACCTTGTTAAAATGCCGTAGGCTTCCAGAGTGGGAGCCTGTCATGGGCACACAGGTACCCTGGAGGTCAGGCAGGAGTGATTGCTGTTGTTTTCGCACACTGACTGTCACACTGTCTTGTGTCAATACTGACTGTGTGCTCTTCGCTCTCCAGAGAACTGCTAGGTGGTGGTTTCAACTGGCAAGGTTTCCTAAGATGGTCTGATTTACCTAGCTCTAGAACGTCTCTAAATTCTGTCTTTAGGTGAGAATGAAAAAAAAAATCTATCATTGGAAAGTGATATACTTGATTATATTCATTGTTTTTTCACAATAGGGAGGCCTGGCTGGGTGGTGGTGGTGCACACCTTTAATACCAGCACTGGGGTGGTGGGAGTGGGGAGGCAGAGTTCAAGGCCAGCATAGTGTACAGAACTAGTTCCAGGACAGTTTAGGGCTGTTGGACAGAGAAACCCTGTCTCTCCCTGCTCCCTGAAATATCTGTTTATCTAATATATATGGAAGTCTGAATTTAGTTTTTTTTATTATGCTACTGAAGAGATGTTGATGTAAAATTTGTTACCTTGTTTTCAGAAGATTTTTGAGGACATCTTTCACAATGTTGTAAAATGTACTCCTTGTTGTTTTAAATGAAAATTTGACTTGCCTAAAAGAATTTTTTAGAAAATGAGAATTAGAACTTTTTGCCTTGGCTGCTTGGAAGCTCAAATGTGATTAGGAACTCATTTACTATGAACTCTGTGGCCATGTGACCTGCTTATATTTTACATTTATATAATGATAGTCTGTATATTTTACTATATTCTTAGAGAAAACATCTCTGATATTTTTTTTTGAAAGAGATGAGATATAATTAAAATGAAACCAGTGTAAATGTGGTTACTTGCTATTACCACTAAAACACTGGCTGATAAGTTACCACCACCCCTGAGTAGCGGCTCCAGTGACCACCCAGAGAAAAGCCCACAGATCTGTGTCGTCTGCCTCCTAACCTCCTCTCCTGTCACTGCTGCATTAGCAGTCAGTACCCACAGTGATCTCCTTGCCAGAGTTTGAACAGTTTGAATTCGTTCTCCTGCATGGCCCATGCTTCTTCTAGATGCAGCCTCCCCACAGAGGGTGTCATATCCTCCCCCTTTTTTTTTGTCGAGACAGAGTTTCTCTGTAGTTTTGGAGCCTGCCCTGGAACTAGCTCTTGTAGACCAGGCTGGCCTCGAACTCAGAGATCGGCCTGCCTCTGCCTCCCCAGTGCTGGGATTAAAGGTGAGCGCCACCACCGCCTGGCTTCACATTCCTTCTTTTTGTACCCTTGCTGGAAGAGGCCAGTTTTGTATCTGCAGTACCACAGCTCCTGCCTCCTGCACTTCCCTCCCTACCTACTTTATGGTCTGCTCCTCCATACTGAAATCTTAGCTTCTTGAGGGAGGGCTAGATTAGTTACTGCTGTGTGTCTAGCCACTTAGAACTACCTGGTAAGTAATGATGCTTAGTGAATGCTGTTGAACGAATCAGTGATTTAGGCCAGGCCACCGGAGCTGTTGCATTCCTTCCAGGGCTTTATGAGCATGCATGATCTCCAGTGAGACCACTGCATTGCAGTCGTCCCAGGCAGAGAGCTGTCCTATATGACTTTCCACATCCTGCATCTTCCTACTGCTCATTATGTAGCTTTTTACTAAGCATTTAATGTGCTAGACACTGTGAGGATCTAGAGAAAAGGCCTGATATGTTTTTGTAATAGATCCAAAGGAACTTTGGGGTGGGGAGGCTTGAGGGGATTTGGGCTAACAATGTTGGGATTCATAGGTTTAGTTTGGTTCTGATGCTGTGAGTCCACATTCCATTCTGCTTTATATTTTGCATAGCACATTCCCACACTTCTTCAGTCCTTAAAACATCCTGGAGAGGTAGGTGTTCTTACTCTATTGCCTGTTTTTCAAGGAAAAGCACCTGGAGAGGTTGAGGCCCTAACTGGAGCTTTTGTTTTTTGCTTTTTTAAGAATTTCTGTTTCTTTCTTTTTCTTTTTGAGATAGGCTTTCTCTGTGTGACAGTGCTGACTGTTCTGGAACTTGCTCCATAGACCAGGTTGGCCTTGACCAGGGCCTCACTGTGTAGCTCAGGCTGACTTCAAAGTCATATGCTCCTGCCTTAGTCTTTAAGTGTCCAGGATTAGAAGACAGTGCTGGCTTGCTCCACTGCAAAGCCCCATTTGAGTTTGCAGTTTTACTTTTGAAAAAAACTATTTGTTGGATTTTATGAGGATACTTCTTATGATTTTTGTTTTCTTGCTTTGTTTTTGAGATGGTCTCATATAACCCAGGTTGGCTACAACTTCTCTTTGTAGCTGAGGTTGGCTTCAACTCCTGATCTTCCTGCCTCTACCTCACTAAGTGTTGAGATTACCATACCTAGCTCAGTTTATAAACTTGCATGTTATACATTTATTTATTTATTTATTTATTATTTTTAGACCATCTCTTTCTATGTAGCCCCGGCTGTCCTGGAACTGTCTATGTAGACCAGGATGGCCTTGAACTCACAAAGATTAACCTGCCTCTGCCTTCTGAGTGCTGGGATTAAAGGCGTGCATCACTACACTTGACTAATATGTTTGACTTTTTGTATAGATAAGTTGTATGGGGAAAGAAAAGTGAACTTTTTTTATGCACTGGTGTGTACTGACCTAGGACCCTGCACATGCTGGGCAAGTGCTGTCCCACCAGCTCCTTCTGCAAACTCCGAATGCCTCTATGTGACATACCTGCTGAGTGTCCTAAGAAGGGTTTGGTGTATTCCTGGCAGCAGTCTGGATTTGGTTGTTTTCTTCTTACATTCTTTTCCTCTGTTTTTGATCAAAAGTTCTAGTTTCTGTGAGTGATGGGTTGTCTTGGTGAGCAACCAGATTTTCATAGGTGCGCTTTCCTCTGTTTGCACTTCCATTGATCTTTAAAACCACGGCATTGACTGTTCTGTCTGGACTCCACTACTCTATTAAAGTCCAAAGTGAGAGCAGGATTGTTTCATAGAAGGGATTGCTGACCGTGAGTGCTTATTTTTCTTTTACAACATTTGACTGACCAACTGAAAGACTGAAGCTACTATTTAAAAGAAAAGAAATGAAATGAATGAATTCCATTTTCAGTCTCCATATCTTATCCCATGTTTTAGTGCTTGTCTGTGGGACTCATTGGGAGCTAGTGGCTTGTGAATCCACTGGCACCATCTACCATCCTTTTTCCTGTTAGAAGATTTGGTGGACCTTTAGCCTGTTGGGTGAACACATTGCTTCCTGGGGATTAATTAGTCGTGGTTAGAGATGTAATTCATCATGTAAAATACCAGAGCTGTCTTAGTGAGAAATTTGTAGTGCTTTAGTAATGTCTCCATGTCCAGTTTCACTGCGAACTAGTTTACCTCTTTGTGTTCCAGTGTGAACTCCACAGCAGTTTGTAAATCATAATCAAGATTTACATGAAGTAGGGGCAAAATCTAAAATCTAAAGAGTGGTTGTGTAATTTGAATGCTTCTTGGAGTGTCAATTTTACATTATTGTCCTTTGCTTCTGCCTATTTGTTTCTGTTGTTGTTATTGTTCTTCTTCTTCTTTTTTTTAAACCTTTTTATCAGGTCCAGCAGCATTTCTTAAAAAGAAAAGAACTGGGTGGTGGTGACACACACCTTTAATCCCAGCACTTAGGGGACAGAGGCAGGTGGATCTCTGCATTCATGGCCAGCCTGCTGTACAGAGGTAGTTAGCCAGAGAAATCTTGTCCTGAAAAAAACCAAACCAAACCAAAACAGCCAGTGGTGGCTCATGCCTTTAATCCTAGCACCCGGGTGGCAGAGACAAGCAAATCCCGGTGAGTTCTAGGGCACTCTGTGGAGAATGAGTTCCAGGATAGGCAGAGATGCACAGAAAAACCCTGCTTCGAACCTTCTCTCCTTCCTGCCCCCCCCGCCCCTGTAGGAGCCTCATGTTCATCTTTTCATCTTTTTCTTACATTAAAGGTGTGTATCATCACTACCCAGCTCTCTCTCTTTCTTTTTTTCTTCTAGGTGAGCTGTCACATGATTAGGGTGAAATTTTCAGTTTGTGATTGAGGCAGGAAAAAATAGCAACTCATTATGTGCTTACTATGTGACCACTGCATCGCTTCTGTTTATACCTTAGGCTTCACATTTGTCTCCTTCCCCATATGGTGGACACAGGGCAATGGGTGATGCGTACATTTCTGGGCTTAGTAATTGACATTTCACACATGAAATATGTCTCATCAGCACTGACTGTCCACCAGATCGTAGATCATTTTTTCACTAAAACTGCATTGTAGTAACAGGTGTGGTGGTGTTTGTATGTTAACACTTGGGAGGCAGAGGCAGGAGGATCATAGAAGTCAGCCTTGGCTACACAGTGATTGGTGGGTCAGTTTGAGCTGCATAGCAAGCCACTGTCTTAGAAAATGAAAACAAAAAACGCCCTCAAAACAAAGATAAAAACTGCTCCAAACTAAAACCTGAGAAAAATGTTTAGAATAATTGTGCCTATTTTGTGATATATAATACCCCTTTCTGTTTGGAAGTAGGCTTCAAAACCCTACACCTTTTTTTTTTTATTTTTAAAATTTTTTATTTTTTTTTTTTAAGATTTATTTATTTATTAAGTATACAACATTCTGCCTCCATGTATGCCCACACACCAGAAGAGGGCACCAGATTTCATTACAGATGGTTATGAGCCACCATGTGGTTGCTGGGAATTGAACTCAGGACCTCTGGAAGAGCAGCCAGTGCTCTTAACCTCTGAGCCATCTCTCCAGCCCCCAACCCTACACCTTTTCACATTGACACGGCGGCATATGCAGACTTTCACATTATGAAACTGGGTGGTAGATGTGCTGGAATAAGGAGCTCAACCTAGGTAGTTAGAGTTCAGAGATAGATTTTAATTACTCTGCAGTTGTTTAAAACCTACTCCATAAACAGACTGACTTGGGTTTTCAATCCTTCTAGGATCTTTTATTCTTATTGTGTGAGGGGGAAATTAATGTCTTCAAAGCTCAGCTGCTTCTAGTGTGGAAAGGGGGCCAGAAGATAACCACAGGCTCCTCTCCAGCAGAGTGGACATGTGTTCGATACAATGCCGAGTAAAGCTGCTTTCTGGCATGTGTTAGCCTCTTTAAATTTTATAGGTTTTTATTATTTTCATTATCTTACTGCCTTTTTCTTTACTAATTAAAAAAATTACTGGAACAGTTTGTATTTTTAGAGTTTTAGAATATGTGTTTGACTAAAGACAAACTGTCATTCATCCCAGGTTCCATCAAAAGGAAGAGGATGAACTTTTAGTGTGAGTCCAACTTGGCACAGAATATTTCTTACATAAATATTTCCTCTGGAAATGAAAATAGGAGAAAAGATCCCCTGTGGACTCAATTTACTCCTAATCTTTGTTTTAGTAACCCTTTCTCTTTCCTAAGTAACTCCTAATGATCCAGTAATGCATTGCAGTGACAGATCATGCCAGAGAAGGTGTCCTCCCTGGGCCTGACATTTTCCTTAATGGTAATTCTGACTAGTTAAGGTAAACAGTGTGAGATGTTTGGCATGTTTCCTTCCACAAATGGCAGTGTGTATGTGAGGGGGAAGGAAAACGTGGAAAGCATTGTGAAAATGGCAGGCTCATGCTGTGTAGCACTGCAGAAGTGACTGAGTAAAATATCCAGAAACTCTTACCAATGGGACAGTTGATAAATTGAAGGCATTTCTTGATTGTTCTTTAGATTAACATCCTGGAAGGTTCAGATTTAAAGAGCAAAGTTATATTTCATAAAAACAACAGGGAGACATGCTAAGATACTTGGGATTGCATAGGGAAGGTGATTTTTGTGACTCTTCCTTTAAGGCTAAGTTTGATTTACTTTAGTAGTTAAATACTTGTGTGCTCTCTACCTGAAAACAACCTTGGAAATTGTCTGTCTTGGGATCACGAGTTTAAAGATGAACAAATAGGGTCTGGCTTGGTACTGCCCTTCATAGCTCCCAGTACTGTTTCATTTCATGCAACACTTGATCTCTTGGCATCCCTAACACATTTACAGGATTCATTTTGGAAGTACATTGAAGTCACAGACAGGCCTCCTGAATTCCCCTCTAAATTGAAAAAGAAGTTTTATATATTGTGTGGCTCATGAATTAAGACCCCTTGCTCTGAGTGACAGTTTGGAGAAGAATGTTGTACAGTATTTTGCTCGAAAGTATCTCGAAGTGGGTATGTGATTGATTTGCTGACAGACCATTTCTGAAAGCAGTTCTAATGATGGACTTATAATTGATTGCATCCATCATTGAGAACCTAAAATACCCCCTCCCTAAATTAAAAAAGATAAATGAAATAAACTAGGCTGAATGTATAAGCTGACAAATCTGAGGGAATTTAATGAAACTCTAAATTACCACAGGGAGCAGATAAGAGAAAAAGGTTTCTTTATTATGATTCTAAATTAAAAAAAATTATCCAAGAAAGATAATGGAGGAAACAAAGATCTGTGGCCCATGTATCAAACTGAGTTATTGAAAGATTTTTAATAACTGTACCTATCTCATTGTCTGGTTATTGTTGATTCCTATCAATCTTGTTGGTACTGTTTGAAGAATAGTGAATGTAGGCACTGTCTTGTAGCGCAGCTTAGGTTACTGCTGTTGTAACAGATTTTAGAATTAACATGACTTTATCCCTAGGCTGCTGGGGCTTCTGTTACAATTTTAGGACATTCACATGAGCTCTTTAGAAGGTGGTTCCTTGGTGAGACAAATTTTATACCTTAGTACACTTCAGCCACATATGAAAGAAGGCCATCCAGAGTGATTAAACAATGGTATTTATTATCTCCCCTAACAAGAAGTCTTGAGGAGAGGGCAGCTTCCGGGATGACTCCTTCATGAGGCCCATGACAGAGCTGCAGTAACATTTACCTTGCCTTTTGCTTTCACAGATGAGGGAAGTGTCTGAGAATCTCATTTCTATGTGTCAGTGTCCTGGGCCTGAGAAGGGACCTTTCTTTAGATGTTCTGTGAGTTTTGTTAGCCAAAATTGTAAGAAAAATGGACCTGTTAGGGATTATCATGATTCTTACAAATCAAGAACTACCCAGCTTCCCTCCATATCCATGCTCACCTGCTGTCTGATTAAAATAATTTCAGGGGTCAAGAGAATAGATGAAGAATGTGGCTAGGCAACATGTGCACAACCTTAGGTGGGTGTTGGAATGAACTTTGAAGGTCATTTTGTATTTTCTGGTAACTCTCATCATTTCCTTGTTTGTGGTATGAATGTATTAGTGTATTGACTGGATATTGTTCTTGAGATTGTTGCTTTGAAGTTTGACACAGCTTTATAATTTCTGTTTTCACCAGGACTCTGTCTGCCAGTGATGATGTTGAAGACAGAGAAAATGAGAAAGGTCGTCTTGAAGAAGCCTATGAGAAGTGCGACCGTGACCTGGATGAATTGATCGTTCAACACTACACAGAACTGACAACAGCCATTCGCACTTACCAGAGCATCACAGAGCGCATCACTAACTCGCGGAATAAAATCAAGCAGGTGAGAAACCTTCTTTTTTCCTGTCTAGCAGTGGTCACCTTCCCTTTCAGGTGTGGTTTAGAGCAGTGCCACAGTAGTGTCTAATGGTCCTCGACCATAAAGACTGTTTCTGGAAGTTTGAAAAACTATTGTTTTCTAGGTACCTTGCCTTTAGTACCTAAAGGAAGTGAGTTTCTAAGAGATGCTTTTATATTGGCCAAAGGAATGGTCTGCTTAAAAAAAAAAAAAAAAAAAAAGCTACATATCATCACATCATTTTTGTAGTTCTTAGCTACATATTTTTATTTTTTAGTGTGTGTGTGGTATGCATGCATGCACATATGTGTACAGGTGTGTATGCGTGTGTGTGTATCTGTTTGTCTGTATGGACGCCGGAAGTCAGCATTGGGTACCTTCCTATATTACTTGCTGCTGCTGCTGCTGCTTCTTCTTCTTCTTCTTCTTCTTCTTCTTCTTCTTCTTCTTCTTCTTCTTCTTCTTCTTCTTCTTCTTCTTCTTCTTCCTCCTCCTCCTCCTCCTCCTCCTCCTCCTCCTCCTCCTCCTCTTCTTCTTCTTCTTCTTCTTCTTCTTCTTCTTCTTCTTCTTCTTCTTCTTCTTCTTCTTCTTCTTCTTCCTCCTCCTCCTCCTCCTCCTCCTCCTCTCACTGTATCTGAAGTGCCTTGATTCAATAGACTGGCCTCCCATCGAACATCATGACTTTACTTGTCTTTGTTCATATGGCACTGGGGTTACTGGCATGTGATGTCATACCCAGATTTTATGTGGCTGCTACAGGTCTGAACTCAGGTTGTCATGCTTGTGTAGCGAGTTCTGCCCACTGAACCATTTCCTGAGCCCCTAGGCTGTGTATTTGGAGGATCACTCCTTTAATACTTTTTTATACTGTTCTTTGATAAGTACCAGTATGTTCAATGCTACCGGTATTGAGCACTGACTTTTTTTGTTGCCAGGCATGATTGCTTCTCAACAGATTTAAAATGTAAACTCAGGGCTCCCTGACTCTAAAGACTTTACTGGCATTTTTTTTTCCCCCTCAGTATTTTTCAAGCAGTGCCTTTCACTGTCAGATTCTGAGAGGGCTAGAGATCTCTGCTATGTAATGTTGGGGTGAGCTTGCAGAGCAACATGCTTGGTCTCCTTTTTGCCAACTGCCTCTCAAGCATCTCTGGGCTATTATACCCTCTGCAGACTGTGGTTTGGGATTTGCTTTCTGGGCTGTGAGATGTAGAGGATTCCCCAACTGCTTCTTGCCCAGGAATAGCTGTGCTGATGGCATTGTTACACTCTTTCTTGTCCTCCAGACCTTTTATTATGATTTTGTAAGCAGTGTATAAACTAGACTTTGCAGACACTATGGTTGTGAGTTTCAGCCTCTAATCTTAGAGTCCTGCTCTGGAACTAGTAAGTTTTTGTCTTTTCTGAGGCAGTCTCTTTGCATTTAAAAAATAACCTGCCGATTTTGAAAGGAATACTCTAAGTCTTAGTCTTTAGATGTGGTAGTTTCCTCCTGTGGATTTATCTGTGAAACTGGATGACGCTATAGATGAGTTGCTCTTATGTAAAACAAACTCTAGTCCATTTTGACACAGTATAGTAAGCTCAAGAGAGGCCAGGAAATGAATGTTTAGCACTGCTGACCTGGCTTTCCTTGGGTAATCACAGGAAGGGTGAGGGACCTCTGGCTAGTTTGGCTGACCGGAAGGACTATATCCTAATCTCCAGGGAGGTGTCAACAGTCATTACTCTGTTCCTGACACTCAGCATCCAGACAATAGCATCATTGCTGCCAACAGAATGTGCCTGCTTGGTCTTGGTGCTGAAAACAAGGACCTCATCTTGAGGGTCTTACATTTGTTCTAGAAGTGACACTATTTGATTTATTTAATTTCAGTATACTAAAGTCAGAGTGAAAGAAATAAAACAAAAGAAGCCTTTGTTATACCAGTTTGCCAAGAAAGTAAATGTCACCTGATTCAGTGTTAGGAATTAGTGCCAGTATTTGGACAAGAAGTGCAGGATGAAAGCTGTGCAAAAAACACTTTAATAATTGATTAATAAGCAAAGAAAAATGCCGGAAAATGAAAGTAAGTTTGTATTATATATTTTGATAATTTTGTTCCATAAGTGGCTATTTTTTTTTAATGACTAAAGAAGCAGTAATGTCATTTTTTTCCCCCTGCACTTCAGGTTAATTAATAAGTGTAGGTAAATATTTGTCTCAGGTGAAAATTTGGATGAGTCAGCTATCATCAGGCTGCATTATACTAGAGACACATAGGAAGATGAAAATACTCAGCTCTTATGTGAACTTTCCTTTCTGTTCTCTAGCAAAGGAATATAAAGACAGTTGAGTCCATTAATATTTCTCTTGAGTGCCAACCATTCTCTTGGTTCTGTTTTAGGTGCTGGTGTAGATAAAAAGTGGAAGACACCAGTCCCTGTCCTCATGGAGCTTACATGAGGATAGGGTAGAAACAAAAACAACAAATAGATTATTTTGTTTAGTCTCTTTATCTTGAGTGCCTGCCTTGTGCAGAGATTGTTGTTCTAGGCTCTGGAGTGTAGAAGTGAAATATTTCTGTCTAGAGAATTTAAGTTTTAGTTTATATTCTGGTCAGAATAAACAGACCACATGGCAATAAGAGAAAAGAAAAAAAGCAATCAAGGAAATGATTAGGGATTTGCTCTTTTAATAAGGCTGGTCAGGGAAAGCTAGTGTCTGAAGAAGATGAGGAGAGAGTCTGTAAGGAGACTTTGAAGAAGGAGGGATAGCAGGTGCCATGATCCTGGAACAGTAAAGGACTGGTATGGTGACAGCAAAGTGAGGAGTCAGGAAAGTGACATGAGACAAATGAAAGAACCGGTATGTGAGGTGTGGCAGAGGGAACTTGGTGTCATAGGGTGTGGCAGGTCATTAAAAGAACTCCAATTTTAATGAATGTACTGATGTACACTTGGTTCATATGTATGATGATTTTGCAATGTGTCCTATGCATGATTTTAGCCTTTTAGAAGTGGTAAGGTTTTAAACATAGGAACAACATAATGTGACTAACATTTAAAGACATACTGTACCTGATGATGTAGGAATATATTTTAAAGGGAACAAGTCAGATAAAGATGTGTTTTTTTTTAAAATTGCTTTTATTGAGCTATTTATTTTTCTCCACTCCCCTCTTTTCCTTCCCACTCCCTTTCTACCCTATCCCATGATCCCTACAGTCCCAATTTACTCAGGAGATCTTGTCTTTTTCTACTTCCCTTGTAGATTAGATCTGTGTATGTTTCTCTTAGGGTCCTCATTGTTGTCTAGATTCTCTGGGATTGTGAACTGTGGGCTGATTTTTCTTTACTTTATATCTAAAAGCCACTTATGAGTGAGTACATACGATATTTGTCTTTCTGGGTCTGGGTTACATCACTCAATATGATGTTTTCTAGATCATCCATTTGCTCGCAAATTTCAAGATGTCATTGTTTTTTTTCTCTGTGTTGTACTCCATTGTGTAAATGTATCACATTTTCTATATCTATTCTTTGGTCAAGGGGCATTTAGGTTGCTTTTAAGGTTCTGGCTATGACAAATAATGCTGCTATGAATATAGTCGAACATATGTTCTTGTGTTATGATTGAGCATCCTTTGGATATATACCCAAAAGTGGTATTGCTGGGTCTTGAGGAAGGTTGTTTCCTAATTTTCTGAGAAATCACCATACTGACGTCCAAAGGGGCTGTACCAGCTTGCACTCCCACCAGCAATGCAGGAGTGTTCCCTTTACCCCACAAGCTCTCCAGCATAAGTTTTCATCAGTGTTTTTGATCTTGGTCATTCTTACAGGTGTAAGATGGAATCTCAGAGTTGTTTTGATTTGCATTTCTCTGATGGCTAAGGATGTTGAGCATTTCCTTAAGTGTCTTGAGTTCTTTGTATATTTTGGAGATCAGCCCTCTGTCTGATATGGGGTTGGTGAAGATCTTTTCCCATTCTGTAGGCTGTTCTTTTGTCTTGTTGACGTGTCCTTTGCTTTACAGAAGCTTCTCAGTTTCAGGAGGTTGCATTTATTAATTGTTTCTCTCGGTGTCTGGGATATTGGGTTATATTTAGGAAGTGGTCTCTTATGCCAATGCGTTCAAGTATACTTCCTACTTTTCTTCTATGAGGTTCAGTGGTTTCATTGCAGATTTCTTCAAACATATTCAGTAGTCTGTCTGATGTCTTTCATAGAAGGATAGGAAGAGGAGAACATAACATACACTTAGCTTTCTTGTATATGGACATAAAATTTTACTTGTTATTGGATGTTTTCTTGGTATTAGATCCCATACTAAAAACCTGCTTTTCTTTACTATAACTAGAAATAACTATGAATAATTATTCAAGTGATGTTGGAAGGGGCCCCATTATTTAGAAATGCAACATTTATTACTTAACATTTACCCAAAATGACTTTTGACTTTTATATGAGAGTATACCTTGAAAGGTAGAATTAAGATGAAGAATAGCCTTAATTAATACAAAGAACATCATAGGAGAACAGTGTGGTGTTTGCAAGATGTTATTTACAGCCTAACTGTTGGTGGAAATTCTTAATTGTTTGTATGATAAAGGAAAGAAAGCCTCTAGTTTCCAGGAATGGACATGCTAAACAATCGCCAGTAACAAGAGCTGTAATTTAAATGCAGAACAGTAGTTTTAAGTAGTTGTAGGAACCACGAGGTAGTCTTTCCTTAAAGTTGAAGGGTTTCTTGATCTGTGTCTGCATCTAGCAGCTGAAAAGGAATAAATTGCCCTTGGAATGAATTGGAGGTTTTCTGATAATTTAAAACCTGAGAATGTAAGTTAAAACAGACTAAAGGGGAATCACGGAAAATGAAAATGTGAGGGTAGTTTAAACATGACTGTCGTTTCTCAAGTTTATTCTTTCTGTGAACTTTTTATAATTCTTTCTG
Source organism: Dicrostonyx torquatus (assembly GCA_028555095.1). Classification (NCBI taxonomy): domain Eukaryota; kingdom Metazoa; phylum Chordata; class Mammalia; order Rodentia; family Cricetidae; genus Dicrostonyx; species Dicrostonyx torquatus. The sequence continues at coordinate 1,301,627 of JAQHUG010000069.1, read as the reverse complement.
TGAATTTGTCTATGGGACAAATTCGGGCCCTTCTCACAGGCACATTCATATGCAAACACTTAGCTGTAGATTTACTTCCACTGCCACAAAAGGGAAAGAACAATGTTTAGTATTTGCAAACTAAGTGATATTGATATATTGATTTTTAGTGACCATTTCCTGCTCAAGAGAGAACTTCTCAGGTTCTTTCTGGCCTGCAGGTGTCCTAAGACGTTGCGCACGTGCTGTGCTTTATTATGGGTGTTAGCACACTCAGAGGTATTTTCCCTCTTTATTTCTCTTGATTTGAGTTCAGTCCTTTTCTGCTTTTGTGTCTTGAAGATTGTGGCCTTCCTGTGTTTCCCTGGGCAGCTGTCTATCAGCCCCTCTTAAGTGTGTCTCTGCTATTTCTCTGTCTCTGCTATTCCTCTTACAAAAGCTGAGGCAGGTTTGTATTTCTTAAAGCCTGAGTTAGTTTTCTTCATTCCTTTGTTTGTTTCAAGGGTGTGTTACAAAAATGACTACTTCTCTGCCACCTGTATCATCTCACATTTCTATTTTCAATAGCCTCTTGAGCCCTGCTTTTATTTTCTTCTGGTCTCTAATTAGAGTGACTTACAGTTCTGTATATTGAGCCTGGAGTTCTTGGTGCTGCTGAACACATGATTTGGAGCAAATGTCAAGTTACTGTAATGCTGAGGAGGAAAAACATGATGTCATGATTTTCACAACTTGGCTTTCCATGGATTTGTTTATGAATGAAGCAGGGTAATATAAATTTTCAATAGTAATTATCCCTATAAATTAAACATAACAGGATGACAATACTGTCATCATATTTATAAAAATAGCTCATGGATTTGAGAAATAAATGTTTATGTGAGTTTCATACTTTCTTGATAGAGTCTCTGTTTTACATCCCCAATTAAAAGGAACTTGTTTGAATTTATTAATTGACAAATAAAAATTTTGTACATTTATGGATGTACCATGGTATTTTGGAAAATGAACACATTGTGGAATGATGAAATCAAGTTAATATGTGCATCACCTTACTTAGATACCCTTTCTATGTAAAAACTAAGTAAAGCTACTTGTAGTATCTCTTAGTGATTTTAAAGAATAAAACACGTTACTATCAACTTCAGTCAGCATGCTGTACAACAGATCTCTTGGGTTTACTCCTCTTATCTAATTAAGAATTTGTACCCTGGGGGCTGGAGAGATGGTTCAGTGGTTAAGAGCATTGGATCCTCTTCCAGAGGTCCTGAGTTCAATTTCCAGCAGCCATATGGTGGCTCACAACCACCTGTAATAAGATCTGGTGCCAACTTCTGTCTGCAGGGACACATGCAGGCATAACATTGTATACATAATAAATAAATCTTAAAAAAAAAAGAATTTGTACCCTGTGGCTAGCATCTCTTCATTCTCTTCCTCTGATAACTGTCATTTTCTTCTCTTCTGAGTTTGTCATATGTAAGTGGGTTCATGAGGTATTTTCTTTATATGCTTGGCTTCTTTCTCTCAGCATGATGTCTTTCAGCTTCAACCATGTAGTTGCAAATGTCAGGATTTCCTTTTAGAAGATGTCATACATTTTTTAAAGGGATGAATGTTGTGCATATGTGCATTATTTATCCATTTGTCTGCTGGACACATATTGGTTCTGTGTCTAGGCTTTTGTAACACTGTATGAACATGGTAATGCAGATGTCTCTTTGACATACTGATTTTGTTTCCTTTAGATATACAGTTGTCCCTTGATTTATGGTTGGATTATATCTAAGTACTCCTATCATAATTAAAATGCCACAAACTAAAAAGTACACTTAATATACCTTGTTCATTATCTTTCCAGCTTGTCTATAGTGTACTGTGAAGCGTCCTTTGTTTACTCTCCTGATTGTGTAACTCTCTGGGAGCTGTAGCTTGTTGCTGCTGCCTGGCATTGTTATAGAGTATCATACAACATAATGCTAACCTGGAAAATGATCACAGCTTAAGGGACTGCTCCTACTGAATAGGTTCCACTTTTTTTGTCATTGTGAAGTTGACATCATGAGTTGGAAGCTATCTGAATGGCCAGAAGTGGGATTCTTGGTTCATACTATTGTTTTATTATTTTGACTGAAAACCTCCATATTCTTTTCTTTCTTTTCCTCTCCCTTCTTCCATCCCTCCTTTCTTCCATACCCCCCTTCCTTTTGTCACTATCATCATCATCATCATCATCATCATTTTTGAGACAGCCAGTCTGTCTATGTAGCCCTGGCTGTGCTAGAGCTCATTATGTAGATCTCAGTGGCCTCAAACTCAGAGATCTGCCTGTTTCTGCCTCGAATGCTAGGATTAAAGGTATGTCCCCTACCCTGGTTTTATATTATTTTCTTTAATAGTTTATTCCTCATCTTCATTGAAATTTAATTTTCAAGCAATAATATACATGCATTTTGATATTACATGTCAATGAATTTACTGTTTATATATTTGAATTTGTTACTATTATATCAGAGAATTCACCCCTGCTATGTAGCCCAGGCTAGCTTTAAACTCGGCTATTGTTGTTCAGACTAGCCTCAAACTTAGGCTACTTCTGCTTCAGCTTTCCTAATACTTTGGTTATACAATGTGCACTGTCATATGTGGCCTTCTGCTTCTTATAATTAGTTCTCATTCCCATATTGCTGTGCACTAATAGAACTGCTAATAGAAAATCTGTCACTGGATTACGCTTGCCTGGTGGGGAGCTCATACACATGTCTTTATTATAACTGGCTTCTTTTCTTATCACACAGTTTTGATATTCTCCATGTTTTTCTTTTTTGTTGCTGACTGACTCCATTTCCCATTTTTCATGATTTTCTAATCTAAAGTAAGAGACTCAGGATAGTTTGGTGGTATGGTGTATTGAAAGAAAATAGCCTCCAAAGCGAGGCACTTTTAGGAAATGTGGGCTTGTAGGAGGAAGTATGTCACTGTGGTGGAGGGCTTTGAGGTCTCTTTTGCTCAAGCTACACCTAGTGAGAGTGTTCACTTTTGTTGCCTGCTTGATCAAGATGTAGTAGCCCCTCCTCCATTCTCAGTTCCTTCTCCAGCACCATGTCTGCCTACATGCCACCATGACCTGCCGTGATGATAATGAACTTAAACTGTAAGCCACCCAATTAAATTTTTCCTTTATAAGAGTTCCCATGGTCATAGGGTCTCTTCACTGCAATAGAAATCATAACTAAGAAGGTAATAAAATTTCTTGTACTTTCTTATGTTTTTTACTACGCTAGTTGAGTTTAAGGAATAATCTTGGTGATGTTCATTTTATGTATGACCCAATGCCCGTATGTTTTCCTGCCATTCTACCTTATTTTCACTTTAGTTTCTTTCTTTCTTTTTTAAAATACTTTTTTTTTTTATTGATACTTATTTAGCTCTACTTTTTTCTCTGCTCCCCTCCCTGCCTCTCCCCTCCTGCCTTCAATCCTCCCCCAAGGTCCCCATGCTCCCAATTTACTCAGGAGATCTTGTCTTTTTCTACTTTCTTT
>JAQHUG010000069.1:1265109-1287701 GCA_028555095.1 Dicrostonyx torquatus | reverse complement strand
GCCTGCCTCTGCCTCCCGAGTGCTGGGATTAAAGGTGTGTGCTACCACACCTGTAATGAGAAGTGGTGTCGTCTTCTGGTGTGCAGATATACAGGCAGGCAGAACACTGTATACTTAGTAATAAATACATCTTTACTAGGCAGTGGTGGCACACACATTTAATGCTAGCATTTGGGAGGCAGAGGCTGATGGATCGTTGTGTGTTCAAGGCCAGCCTGGTCTACAGAGCAAGTTCCAGGACAGCCAAAGCTACACAGAGAAACCCTGTCTCAAAACAACAAACAAACAAACAAAACCCCAACCAACCAACTAACTAAATAAACAGAAAACACAAAAGCCCCCAAACAACAACAAAAAGTAGCTTTTCATTAATTATAGTGTCTATTTATGTGCTCTATATAAAGATAAGGTATAGCTCTCTTTTTAAAATTTTTCATTTGAAAATATTTGTTTTTTGAAATTAAAATACAATTATATCATGTGTTCCTTTCCCTTTTCTCCCTCTTATCCTTCCTACATGTGTTTGTGTGTGTACATATATATATATATATATATATATTCCTAAGTATGGCAGTACATTTTTATAATTTTTATAATGTTTTTTGTTTATATATATTTGGTATGGGGTAATCAAATTGGGGTCTTTTTCCTGGGAGGATTATTTCTCCCATTCTCCATATTCCTTAGTCACCTAGGGTTAAGGGCATCATGAGTTTTCCCCTTCTGTTATCATGTCTGTTGTTCAGGTTCTGTTTAGGCAGTCATGTTAGTGAGACTCTATGGGTGTAGCTCCCCCGACATTTCCAGGAGATATAATCTCACAGCAAACTTCCCTGTTTCTCTGGTTCTTAAAATCTTTCCACCTCCTTACATTAAAATCCCTGAGCTTTAGGTACAGAAGTTGTATTGTGGATATATCAGTTGGGACTGGGCTCCACATAGTTTCTCCACTTTGATTGGTTGCAGTTTTCTCTAAAGGTCTCAATCTATTTTTGTGCATCAGAAGATAGCCTTCAAAAGTAATTTCTTTGCCGTTACCCTGTGGTTCCAGAGATGGAACAACAAATGCCTTTATCTGATGAGCCATTTTGTTGCCTTTATTTTTATTTTTTTTTATTAGTTGACTGTGTTTTCCTGGAGTGATTCCCAATACTCTCTTCTTAGAGTTGGCTTAAATTTTGCTCAGTTTTCTGAATATCTCGGATGCTACATGCTTTTCTTTATGTTTTCATAAGCGAAATGCATTTCATTATCATATAATTGCTTTTATTTATGTGGTAGATCGATTGTGGAGTTTATATCTTACCCATTTTTGGCTGCCCCTTCCTACCACAGTGATGTTGTTAGAGTCAGAGTTAACAATCATTATCCAGTGGTTAACTATGTGAAAGATTTTAATACATAGAGGAAATGACTTTTTTTTCTTTTTTTTGGTTTTTCGGGACAGGGTTTCTCTGTGGCTTTGGAGCCTGTGCTGGAACTAGCTCTTGTAGACCAGGCTGGTCTCGAACTCACACAGATCCGCCTGCCTCTGCCTCCTGAGTGCTGGGATTAAAGGCGTGCGCCACCACCGCCCGGCGGAAATGGCATTTCTTAAAGGTATTTCTTTTCTAGGAACTGTGCTTTGTTTCCTCTGATTGGTGAATTTATTTTTATTTTTTTGATAATTTACTCAGATTCCTAACCTTTTGTAATATTTAAATTAGCAAAAACAACTTCATCAGAACTAGTATGGCTATACACCTACTTTGTGCTGATATTAAGTATGGGAAATGGATCTACTTTTTTCCCTCTTACAGCTGGGATAGATGGGTTTCTGGTCTCATTTCTATTTTATAGAAGAGGTAATTGTGCTTGATTCAGGAAATTGGTGTACCCAAATGTACAACAATTTGTTCATTCTGTGCACAAAAGGTTGGAAATATTCTTCAACAGTCTTGTGTATATAAGAGTGAAGTATAAGGTCTGCAACTACTGTTTTACTGGACCTCATATGGAAAACAATTACATTTCCTTTCTCCATGGTTATGTGCTGTTACAAATAAAATATACTGAGGAAAAATGCAGGGTCCATAGGAAATCATCAGAGGAAAGTAAAGACAAACCATCCAGTCTTTCAAGCCCCACTGCTTTACTTGGATTTGTTTGACAGAAGACTTTGCATTTTCATTTTAAGGCAGGTGCAGATACAGATATGTAGTAATTTGATCCCCTCCACAGTATAGGTTAATAAACCCACAGTAAATAAATCAGTGGTGACCCATGGCTCTTGCCACCTCCCGCTATTCCTCTTTTAAAATTTGACCTGCCTTCTAGCTGTAGGCTTGACTTCTAGTTGGAATTTCATTTCTTCTTTGATATGATAACCAGACTATTTCATAAAATAATTAAATTGTCATGACAGGTAATGTCTGCAAATAGGCCCATCCTTTTGTTCCTTCATTAAAGTAAACAGTTACTGTTGGCTTATGAAAAGCTAAAAATGATCCAACAAGAAGCTACATAGAAATCAGAGGCTTGATTAATATTGTAGCCTGTAGCTTTGTGATATGTACGGTTTAAATCAGACCTTTGCAGTATTGTGCTGGGTTGATACAAGCACATTAACGACATAATTTCTGGTTGCTGCATCACATTTCTGCAGTCTGTCCTTTGTATTCCACTCACATTAATTGAAGTAATTTTGCCAGTGAAGCGTGTTTCAAACCTCTGCATTTAAATTGAAATTTTAATTCCCTTATTGTCTTGAAAAGACGGCTGAAGATGCCTTGTTACAGGTTTCATTATCACTCAAAACACTCCAGCTGCTGGTTTTAATGTACAATGACTGATTAATTCTAGAAGCAATTATTAATATAAGAAAAGCAGTTTCTTCCCAGTGGCATGAGTAACCAGGAAGATATTTCATGAGAGTTAATATTTTTATAAACTTTATTTCCCAGGGAGAATTTGTGTGTAGAAGTCTGCATCATATGAAAATTGCAGGGAGCGCTTTGAAAACCACTTACACAAGTTCTGATTTATCAGCCATAGAAGTCAATTCATAATTGCATTCAATCAGTAGAAGCCAAACCAGTGTGAGTCATTTAGAAGCACTTTAGCTGACAGTCACACAAGGCTTGTGACTAAAATAAATTTTCATTTCTCAGCCTGTCTGAGATTGTAGAGATTTTGAATGTCTTTTTAATCATTTTGTCTTTATTTTTATGCCTTTACAAAAAGAATCCATAGCTATATAGTTAAATGAGGATTATTATGATAACTATAGTAACATATTTATGTAGTTCTCTTTTCCCCAGAGGATCTTGGGATTTCTTTCTGTGAGTATTGTGTAATGGATTTATTTTCTTTATACTTTGAAAATATGATCTTATCTGAATTAGGCAGCTATTTAATTGAGTAGTTTTCTAGAATCCTATAATAAAAATATAGTAGTATTTTCAGTTCATTTGATTCTTTGAACTTGTTTAATGATATTGAGAACTGTATCTGACAGCATGGAAGACCTAGACTTGAATCTTTTAGCTTTGACTCTTAGCAGCAGCAGTATGATTTGTGGCCAGTCATTTACCTTTACTAACCGCTTGAGTTAAGAATACTACTATATACCTCTGAGGTTTATTGAAAGATTTAAAGTAATCACAAGTGCACATTATAAATTCTTCAAATGTTGATAGTTATTCAGTCTTTAAATTGGTAGTGTAGGAAAGGGTATGTTATAATCTCAAAATTTGGTCTAGAGGTGGACTTAGTTTGAGTTGGTGGTAAGTTGAAGTAGGGCTAGATTAAGCATTTTTCACCTTTTTAGTCAACATGAATATTACCTGAATACAAGACTAGCTCATTATTTTAATTGTACATTTTTATTTGGTGTGATAATTTGAAACATTATACAGTGTGGGTAATTAGCCTCTCTATATTTCTTGTTTATCCCACAGCCCACTAGTCTGACTAAGCTGTTTCACAAGATCAGTTTTTTAAAGTTCTATATTTTTATGCTTGGCTTAGTCTACTATTAAGACTTTCAACTGAATTTTTAACTTGTATTTATTATGGTTACCATTTTTAAGATTTCTATTTGGTTCTTTTACAAGATTTCTTTCTGCTGAATATGTCACTTGTCATGAATTGTTTTTCTAATTTTGTTCAATCATTTTTTTTTTTTTCATGACAGGGTTAACAGCCCTGACTGTCTTGGAACTAGCTGTGTACAGCAGGTTGGTCTCAAACTCACAGAGGTCTACCAGCTTCTGCCTCCTGGGTACTGACAAGTACCTCTGTCTGACTTTTTTTGTATCTTCTTAATTATCACTGATTTTCCATATTCTCATTAAAAAAAAAGTAGGCATTTCCTCAGTATCATTTTCTTTGAAATTTGTTGGTAGTTTTTGTTTTCTTTGAAGGCATCTGCTACTTTGTCTTTTCACATTTCCTATGATTCTACACTGATATTTTCACATTTGCTGCATCACTTCACTCTGTCTTTTGTATAAGGTGGCTTCTATTATTAGTAGCTTTCTTCAAATTTTATGTCTTGTGGTATTTGATTGGCTTTGGTGCCAGTTGGGTACCATAATGTAATTTTGGTAAAGCATTTTTGGCTGCAACTAATGGTTTTAAGTGCAGTGTGTGTTGTAATAGGTTAGACAGACCCACTATTTGCAGGGGCCATGTTTGGTGGTAAAATACATAGTTGGGGTTGGGTGCCTCTTTATGGCCACTCCAGTGGTGGGAGTGGTGTTTTGGGAGTGTGCTAATGTTTCCTCAGGCACTGCTGTGTCCGTGCTGCTCTTGTTCAAAGCCTCTGGCACCAACAGGCACAGTAGGGATGGGGCCCTACTTTGCCCTCAGACCCAATGATGATGCAGGTTCAGCAGCAGCTTGCTGTATGTGGGGGTGGTGATGGGAACATAAAACACTCTATATCAGTCATGGTGCTGGTGCCAGAGAGTTTGCCACTAGGGACTAGCACTCTTGCCATCATCAGTGGCATGACTAACTTCTATTTTCTAGTCAAAGGGATTCTTAAGAAAGCAGTTCTAGTATTCTTTAACACATGCTCAGATGGATGATTAAGATCAAAAGTTTTATGCCATATTTCTGGGATTTGGCATGGATGGAATTCAAGTTCTCTGTCATTAATTCCTCATTCAGCCTATAGCAAATAAATTTTCATGGGAAAATCATGTTTAATCATGTAGTTGTAAGCAGAAGGTAATTAAATATGCTAACCTATTAGTCATTATCATTAGATAAAAACCAGTTTTAGGATTGGAAATGGCTTATTAATATTATTGATTTGATTTTTAGCTGTTTTCAGCCATTCTTTCTGGTTTAGATCTCAGGAATGATGAATGACACAGAGGCTGTTTTTATTTGTGCCAGTGAAATTGAAATTGCAGACATACTGAACTTATTTTCTCTTCCTTATGGACTGGGAGGAGGTGATCATGCATTGACTCTCAAGTGATAATTGGACAAGTAACAAAACCAGGCAAATGTAAGTTCAGTTTCCCTGGCTTGAGAGTTTTTTTATTTATTGTCACTCTTGATGTAAAAGCATCATGGATATCAGGAGTTGGACATACAGTGTGGCTTATGGGCATCAACCCGGCAGTGGCTCAGTGACTACACAAACATTCTAGAATTCTATATGGGTTTTCCCACAGCACATTGAAAATATGTCAGAGATGAGTACTGTGATAATCATTGCTACAGCCCATATGTTCCTAATTTCAGGATCAACTTTTGAGGCTAACATTCTATAGTATTAATTTGTCAGGGAAGAAGCAATACGGCACAAATTTAGTAACTGAATAAAACATGAGAGTTTTTTAAATTTAAAAACTTATTTTTATATGTATTGGTGTTTTGCCTGCATGTATATCTTTGCTCCTTGTATGTGTGGTGCTCACAGAGGCCAGTAAAGGACATCAGAATTCCTGGAACTAGAATTACAGATGGTGATGGCTTTGTTGGTTGCTTTCATTATTGGCATGTTGTCTGTGAAGGTGTCTTAACTTTGGAAGAGGTCATGTGCTGAGTGAGAGATGGGAAACAGTGTTCCGATTGGGATTAATACACTGGGGGACATGCAGAAAGAAAGGGCTACTAGGGAGAATGGGGCAGGCTGAATTTGGCTTGTTATTTTGGGGTAATCCTCTGAGGCTACTTTTAGCCACATTTCAAAGTCCCCATTCCTTCAAACATCTGTCTGATAGGTTAGGAAAAGCTACAAACAAAGTTATTAAATGAGTTGACTTTTGTGTACCAAATTAACGAATAGTTTGTAGTAGCTGCAGTTAATTTTTTATTACAGAATATAATTGCAGAGCCTTTTAGTAACAATTTTTCCTGCAGCTCAAACTTCTTTTTTTTTTTTTAATATTTGACTTTGATCGCTGGAGTTTCTCAAAATCAGATGATCTGGTAGGAATTTTAATTTTTGCTTCTCTTAAATCTGCTATTCATTTAGCTCTTGTCTTTTTTTTTTTTTTTTTTTTTTTTGAGACAGGGTTTTTATGTGTAGCCTGGCTGTTCTGGAACTCTTTCTCTGTAGACCAGGCTGGCCTCGAACTAACCAAGATCTGCCTGTGTCTGCCTCCTCAGTGCTGAGATTAGGGGCATGTGCCACCACTGCCTGGCTACTTCTTTCATTTTTAAAATCAATAGAAATTCTGTTTCATTGCGTGACCACTTAATGAGGTTCAGCACTTTTCATTTAGGTTGTCTAGAGTGGTGATTCCTAAACTGTCCATTGGAGGATCTCCCAAGAATTCTAAAGTGTAGACCATAACCCAGACTGGTTGTGTAATTACTGGCTTTGGTCATTTTTGACAGTCTCCAAGTAATGTCAATTTTTGGCTAAGTTTGAAATTCATGGTGTAGGGTTTAACTTGTATTCTAGAATGGAGCAGGACTCATTGCCCTTGCTTTTATTTAATACCAACTTAAAGTATTAATACTTGCAAAGCAAGTATTTGTGTAAAACTACATTAGTGATATTTATATTCATGTAGAAATGTTTGGAGGTGCTTTGTTGCCATCCCTTATTGTGAGTTGGGTATCGTTGATGACCGCCTGGCTTCTGTTCTGATGTCAGAGTCAGATTATGCAGTTTAAAAGAGCTTAGTGTAATAGTTAAACTAGATGATTCAACAGGTTTGGACTACGTACTCTTAAGACTCTAGTCTTGCTCATGTACCTCTTGCATCTTTGCTGCTGGTCTGATTTACTGTTTGGCTTTGATGGATTGACATTGGGGTACAACTTTATTAAATGACACATGGTGGCTGTGTTTTGTGTGACAAAGTAGAAACAAAAAGAGTTTCAATCTAAGATGTTCTAGATTCTGGTCTTGTCTCCACAAGTCACCAGTGTTTTCAGTCTAGACAGGTGAATTCTTAGTATCATTATCTATAAAAATGATAAACATAACTGAATTGTTGTGATAAATAAGGTGAACTATTGCATGCAAGGTGTACTCTGTCAAATGTCAAGCAGTATAAAGATTTAAAATGCTATAGGTGCCATCATTACTTGGTAATATTATTATTACCAAGCACAAAGTAAAAAGAACAGATTACTAGTAGTCCTGGACTTGTTTACACTGAGCAAGCAGCATTTCTATCCTGATACCAGTGTCACTAGGTACACGTTTAGTCAGGTAAACTATACGAGTGTTTACACACTTTAGCTTAGAGGAGTAGTGGTCCAGAATAATGCCCAAGTTATTTGTTGTTATCCATTACACTTTGGTTTCAGTTTCACCTATGGCCTCTATGAACAGATATTTGACTGGTTGATCTTCCGCAGATGTGAATCAGATCTTTGTGCCAGTTTAAATGATGGCAATATGTATTGTTGATAGATGTATGTTTGTCAACCTGATTATGGGCTGAGAATGCTTAGTAATTTTTACTTAACCTTGACAGGATAGAATTAACTTGTTACAATGTCTGTTTTCTCTGAGGTTCATCCTGATTCTTATTAGTTGTGTTTCCCTCCCTAGCTGTTAATATGAATCGCCCTCTTTTCTTTTCTTTCTTTCTTTCTTTTTTTTTTTTTTTTTTGGTTTTTCGAGATAGGGTTTCTCTGTAGCTTTGGAGCATATCCTGGAACTAGCTCTTGTAGACCAGGCTGGTCTCGAACTCACAGAGATCCGCCTGCCTCTGCCTCCCGAGTGCTGGGATTAAAGGCGTGTCCACCACCGCCCGGCTCCGCCCTCTTTTCTTTAGGGGATATTCAGAATGTTTGTTAGTAAAGGGCTGATGAGACTGCTCAGCATTTCCAGTGGGTTTATGGGCACATGCAAAATACGGCTGAAATGGTCTGGATTAAGTGTGAGTTTGAAGAGATGCTCTGAGATCTCCTAGGATCTTGTCTCAGAATAGCAAATAAGTTGCTATGTAAGTGACAAGTGATTGGGACACTTGTTAAAAGAGAATGTCTTTCCCAGTGTTCTACTTTAGGAGAAACTTACACTTGCATACTCTTCAGAGAGTGCTGGTGAGAACTGAGAGTTGAAAGGAACACAGGATTCAAAGAAGGGATCCCTCCCTCTCCCCCAGCTTTCCTGTATGCAGTTTACAATTCTTTCTCATGTTAGGTCTCAAACCCTGGGACAAAAGGCTAACTGAGGTTTCATTAACATATCAAAACATGTCAAAGCAAAATATGGCCTGGCTGCTAAGTTCTCCCTGTGTCCCTCAGTCTTTATGGGTTTCAGGCCCTCCTGGCAGGCATACCTCAGGAGTACATACCCTTGAGCTTTTCTAGCCCAGGAGCTGGGCTGTCCTCCCCTCAGCTGCTCTTCCCTTATCCAGCCATCTGGTTACCTGGTCTTTTTCATCTACTCTCTTGATCAGTCTTTTAGCCCAAGCCACCCCTTCTTGGTCTGAGGCTCTTTCTTGTCTCTCTTTCTCTACCCCACATGGTCTAATGCTGTCTGGTCATGTTCACTCTGGACTCTCCCAGATGTCCCTGCCTCTGGCTATGCTCTCCTTTTTATTTATGTACAGCAAACTCCTTCACAGTACCTAGGAGCAGTTATGCTTTTTTTATTTCTTTGTTCATTCAATAAGGTGTTAAATGTAGTTTAATTAGGAAAGTAAGACTTCATTTGTTTATTTATTTTGGGGAAGGCTTTTTAGAATAAATAAGACTCTTAATTTGATTTTATGTCTCAGAACTCCTGAATCTGAATTCTTCTTGTAGAATTTTATGTTAAAGAAGATTTTTTCAACTGTTCTGTGTTCGAGAGCACCTGTTTATATGGATATAACTATCACAGTAAGATTTGTGAGAGTACGACATTTGCAATGAATTAGAGATAAGGAATTTATTTAAGTCATTTTTGATGTACTCATGGTGTGAACTGTTATGATAACAACACATTGATAGATTTTTATTATGTGCTAATGTTTCTAAATTATTACAAAATGAAAAAAGAAAGACATGTTTAAGAACTTCTGATAAATGAAGTTCTCCTTTGTGAATTTTTGTGTTTTTCAAGTTCCCTTGATTAAAAATTTATTGCTTTTGGAATTTGGAAGGAAAATAAAACTTAAGGAAACAATATCACCCTCCGTCCCCACATAAAAATCAAGATGGGCACCTAGTTAACCTTTAAAGATCTCATATAATATAGAAGGTTCATACATTTCACCTCTCAACTAATGTCATTCTGCGAAGTCTGGGCTGATGGAATTTCTTAGGAGACCCAACTGGCTTTGCTTCAAGACAGAAAGAAAAAAATAAAATTTTTGCTTTAATGAAGTTTGAGAATTATTTGTGGCAGAATACATGACAGAAGGATCAAAAATGAAACAAAAACTTAGATGGAGTGCTTGTCCAAACAAAATGTAAGAACAGCTTAATAAGAGTCTGGTTTGTAAGGTAGTAATGTGGTGAGATCTTTGATGAAGCTACAGTTCCCATTTGGTTTCTTTGGACTTTTGTTTTTTGAGATAGATTTGAAGAGAATCTAAAGAAGAAATTCACAGATGGCCTTTTATTTGCTGATACTTTATCTTCCTTTATTCACTTATCAATAACTTCATGTTATTTGCTTTATTCTGTAAATTCCATTATCTCTCAGGCAGTCTATTGCATTAAGCCCTGAGTACCCAATATCACCTCATTTACTTGAGGTGTGCTTGACCTCAGCCCCCCCTTCTCTCTTTATTAATGCACCAACAAGCACTGAGATCTCTCTGGGGCATTATCATTTGGCTGTTAGCTCAACTAATAACAACCCTTCATTTGAGCTGATGAAGGTTTATTAAATAAAAACATGCAATAACCCTGGCAGTAATGAAAGGAGAGTGGAGCTAGACAGCATTTGTTTGTAATGGTGCAAGCATGCTGAGTCTGCATTGTAGATACTGGGCTTCCTGAGGGAGATGGGGCTCTGAATAGGTCAGATCAATGGTATGTTATCAGACTGGTTTAAGAATAGGCAGTTTTGATTATCTGACCTGATCACTGTTGATTAGCACACTGGTTGAGGACTTAGTGGGAAAAGATGTTCTTGCTCCAGGCACTTGTCCTTGCTCTGTGCTGCAGCTATCTTGGGAAGTCTGTCTCAGGCAGACTGTCAGGAACCCTGAGGCCTTCAGAAACTGACAATGTAGAACCACAGAGAACAAAAACAAAATAAAAAACAACAACAATAAAACCAAACTTACTCTAGAGAAGCTAGCATAAGAGATTGCTTTTCCTATACACCCCTAAGACCTCCCCAAAACTTCATTATTGCTCTGAGCCCTAAATGGACTCCATTTAGTCTCTTTATATACTTCTCACTCTTTTTCCTCCTACCTAACATTTTCTTCATGGAGTAGCTCTTTTAACCATAAGAAGTCATGGTATAGTCAAAAGTTGAGTGGGTGACAACAACTGAGATTTACTCTTCCACTTCCTATCTCTTACTTGTGACGTTATAGTCTATTAGTAAAAATATTCCTAATTCACCTGATAGAGTTACATACACAGAGTTGTGTTGCATGTGTGTGTATTTAGCAAAGTGGGAATTCATTAAGGAAAGATTTTAGTACAGATTTCAGGAAGGGGTACTCTTCATAGTTATATAAAGTATTTTACAATATGATCTCCCAGATACACCAAAGCTTTTAGACTTTGCTCCTGAAATTGTTAGACTTATCAGATAAAATACTAACAGATAGAATGGCTTTCCAAACAAATGTATTTACTCAGGAATAAGTGGGCTTAGTTATTCCTAGCCACACATGCTTTGAAAAATCACAAGCACATTCTAGGAGGCAAAGACTAGATCTTTTCAAGGTTAAACTAGGCCACAAGGATCACTAACCAGGGACATGCCAGCTCAGGTCTGGTGCTAGTGGCTTTCCATAACTGGGGAGGAAGATTACACAGCCCATGTCCTATATTTTCTTGATTCTAAATCCAGAACCACCTGGCCATGCTGCCAAGTTCTAATGCTTGCTGGGGCTGGAACCTGTGCCCTGTTGGATCCTGGGCGCCCGGCTAGCTTAGACCTGAAATAATCACACAGAAACTGTATTAATTAAATCATTGCTTGACCCATTAGTTCTAGCTTCTTATTGGCTAACCCTTATATTAATTTAACCCATTTCTATTAATCTGTATATCGTCACAGGATGTGGTTTACTAGCAATACCCTAACCAGCATCTGTCTCTGGCAGCTCCATGGCATTTCTCTGACTCCACCTCCTTTCTCCCAGCATTCAGTTTAGTTTTCCTCACCTATTTAAGTTCTGCCCTATCAACAGGCCAAGGCAGTTTTCTTTAATCATTAATGGTAATACAGAGGGGACTCCCATGGCAGTGCTCCTTCTTGAATAACATTTGCACAGCTTTCTTTGTTGTTTAGGCCTTAACAAATCCCTCAGACCTCTTCCTTTCACAGGTTTTAGGATTAGCTGGGTCTGATCTTGCTCTGAGGTTACCACTCTTTTGATTTCATTTAACTTCAGGCTTTTCTTTAAACTTCTTATCTCCTTGAGCACAAGATTTGCCTCCACCATTACACTTCCTGGTGCTCTTTTTCTCCTCAAACTGTTCATTTTGTATTTCTCTTTGTCCTGTTTGTTTCTTTTCATTGTGTATTTGCATAAGAGTGATCACCAATAACCCTGTGATACAATCAATATTAGGATACCTTGAGATTTCCTCTGCCAAAGCTATTATTCTAAAACTCTTTAGTTTAGCCTCTAGCAGATTTTTAGGACAATGGCATAAGCAAACCCCTCATTTTTTTTTTTTTGCCAAAATATCACAAGAATGGTCTCTAATATTCTTCTCCTCTGAAACCTCTTGATCTGGGTCTTCATAGTTTACATGGTGTCAGTACTACTCTCATCTCCATTAAGCCCTGCTTAAAGTATTCAGCTGCTATCCTAATCCAAAGTCTCCAAATCTTCCATATTCCAACAAACAGCAACATGGTCAGACCTGTCACAGAAATATCCCAGCAGCTAGCATTGTAGTGGGCAGGAAGGCACGGCACTGCAGAAGTAGCAAACAGCACACAACTGATCCACAAGCTATGGGCAGAGAAAGAATGAAATTGAGCCTCGTGTGCACTTTTGAAACCTCAAAGCCCACCTCTGATAACACACCTCCTCCAACAGGGCCACATCTACTAATCCTTTCTAAGTAGTTTCATTAACTGGAGGCCAAGCATTCGGGCATATGAACTGTGGGGACAGTCTCGTTCAAATCACCACAGAGGGTATTTTCTATTGTCTTTTATGTTAAGGTTTTCAAGTTTGGAGTTCTGTGACTACCTTAGTGTGTGTGTGTGTGTGTGTGTGTGTGTGTGTGTGTGTGTGTGTATAAATTATATTTGGTTTTAAGGAAACAGTCAGAAAGCTTGTTGTTTTAAAGGACAATGCTGTGTTGAAAAACACTTGCTCAAATGTTGTATTTAAACACCATATAAATCTACTGTGAGTTTTCTCTATTATTAGAATAAATAGATACTGTTAAAAATAATTTCTGTGAATGTAGGGATCCAGCCTTGACGGGGTTCACATGTTCCATGGTAGGGGCATATGGATTAGAAATTTTAGGCAGAAAGAACAGAGATCTGAAAGAAAAAGCCAGAGACATAGAATAGAATGGGGAGGGCAATCCAGTGAATACTGAATTCACCTGTGTTTATTTCTTATTATCTTTAAATACCCCAATTCAAAAGAGAGGAAGAAAGAAAAAGTCCTCTTTTTCATGATACCCAAAATACTAAGTAACCACTCCTAGGTCAAGATATCCTGTTAGTAGCCACACCTTAAGTCAAATCTGTCAATAGCCCTGAAGGAGTAAGAATAGGCTTGAATTCTCTGACCGTTAGTCAAGGTGGTACAGATCCATCACTTCTGTGTACCATCATAATACCCAAAACACCAAGTAATTACACTCTAGGCCAAGGTATCTTTGTTAGTATGCACACCTA
This sequence comes from Dicrostonyx torquatus, assembly GCA_028555095.1. Lineage (NCBI taxonomy): Eukaryota > Metazoa > Chordata > Mammalia > Rodentia > Cricetidae > Dicrostonyx > Dicrostonyx torquatus. Next base: position 1,274,245 of record JAQHUG010000069.1, on the reverse strand, counting down.
AGTCAAACGTCTTGTCAGTAACCTTGAAGGAGCAAGAATAGACCTGAACTCTCTGACCTTTAGTCAAGGTGGTACAGATCCATCACTTCTGTGTACCATCATAATACCCAAAACACCAAGTAATTACACTCTAGGCCAAGGTATCTTTGTTAGTATGCACACCTAAGTCAAACGTCTTGTCAGTAACCTTGAAGGAGCAAGAATAGGCCCGGACTCTCTCACCTTTAGTCAAGGTGGAATGGACCCACTTCTGTGGGCTCCCACATGTGAACACTGTTTGCCAGGCAAGGTTTTGTTTTACCTGAAGTTTAAAATTTTTATTTTGAGTCAGGCGGTGGTGGTGCACGCCTTTAATCCAAGCACTCAGGAGGCAGAGTCAGGTGGATCTCTGAGTTTGATGCTAGCCTGGTCTACAAGAGCTAGTTCCAGGACAGGTTCGAAAGCTACAGAGAAACCCTGTCTTTAAAAAATTTTTTTGGTTGTCTTTGGAAGTTGTCATTGTTGCGTAATTTTATATTTGGGAGATGAATTAAATCCCATCTTGTGATTTTCTACAAGCAAGGTCAAGTGTGGAGGTGCAGTGAGTAGTTTTTAAGCTTAAATATTTTGGCTGGATTTAATTACCTCAAGGGATAAGGCTATATGATGGGCCAGTGGTTTACCAAATTATTTTTTATTTTCTGAATTTAGATGTCACTGAAGGTTAATGCATCCTCTTTTCTTCACTAGAGATTGAGTTAAAATCCATTTTTAGGGCATGAGTATAAATGAATTTGTTGTTGTTTTTCCTCCTTGGGGACACTTTGATCATTTTGTGAGTTTGCCTTTCCATTTGGAATTACTGGCAGCTTGCACAGGGCCCAGGGGCTGTCATAGCAGGGGCAGCTGCAAGTCAGTGTGAAAATAAATGGGCAGGCTCCAGAGGGCAGAGCTGGCCCAGGGCTTGTCAATCTTCCACTCCTTGATTCTTTCCTGCTTTAACTTAAGAAAACTTATTTGATACTGACATTTGATTATATCACATCACAGAACAAGTGATATGTTTATGGGTGAGCTGTTGCACTTTATTATTATTATGTTGAGGTCATTTTGGGCTGGTTTGTGTTTGACAGCCACAGCTTTCTGTCTTCATTGTCTATAAGCTCCCAGATGCCTCCTTTGTCCATTGTAGATCTGTGATAAATATTTTTGATCACCAATGCATTTAATGATTTATTAACTATTGCTTTTACATGAATGATTTAGTTTTTAGGGTCATATTTGTATCTATAATCAGTTTTAATGGTATCACCCATTCGTAAAAGGTGCTACTATTGCGCATAGCTACCCCTATCAGAAATATTGAGAAAATATCCTATGTAGAGAATAACCATAGACCTTAGTTCTTCAGGGAGCTGGGATTTTTTTTTTCTCTTCAGACTTAGCTTGAAGTCACTGGTTTTTCCTTTTTCATCTTCTTTTTCCTTGTTGTAGCCTTTAAGTTCCCTTCACCTTTCACCCACTCCTGAGTAATAATACTTAGAGAACATCCTTCACCTTTTCCTTTCAAAATATAAAAGAGCATTATCACATAGAGAAATAATTGAATTTACACAAAGAAATGAGATCATACCTCATGTGCTCCTCCTCACCTCACAGTTACCACTTTAATTTTTAAAGTCAGTTACTTTTGGTTCCCTGTCTTTCAACTTCTCTATTATAGGCGTTCCTATATGATTTGATTCATTCAGTCCTTCTTGTCTTTAAAACCCCTTAAATCATAAGAGCATCTTCTTTGTTATCTTCAGTTCTCCATTTCAGTCCCCTCTGTTTAATCAGAATGGATCAGGATATCAAGAGGTCATGATTGTCACTTCCCACCAGTAGTTTGCATGCCAAAGTGCATTTACCTCCAAATGCGTGTACATATGAGAAAAATAAGAGAGACTGCTTGGTTCTTTATAGATATATACGTGACCTTACCCAACAGAGTTCTGTTTAGCTCATGATCACCTTGAGAATAAGCTAATAAAATATTCATGCAATGTGCCTTGACTTGTCTTAAAGAGTAAGTTTTATTAAAGTTGATTCAAGCCAGTGTGGTGGTTCCGTGCTAGGGAGCCTAAGACAAGAATGATGTGAGTTTGAAGCCATATAGTGAGACCCTGTCCCCAAACAATGAACCCAAACTAAAAATACCCCCCTCAAAAGAAGTTGATTTCAACCATCAGCGTTTGAGATTCTAGTGAAAATATGAATTGATTTAGTTATTTTACATGTGTCCTTGGACAAGCAATGTGTATGGGAGTAAACAGTACCTAGAGCTTTGCTGTGGTATCCTACATGCCTTTATGTAGTCCTTTGTCAGGATTTTCTTTTCTTTTTCTCCTGTGTTTATCTTAGCAGAACCTCAAGGGCCATACTAGGTTAATCTACATGATACTATGCAAGCCTGGTATTACATTCACAGCTCTCAGAAACTCCCATTCTTTCTTACTTATAGTGTGCCAAGATTCATTAGCTGTACTTACTTGACTCTCTTTTCCCTTTCAGGTGTCAGCAGTGGAGTCTTTGGAGGGCCCACTGCTCCAGGTGGAGGGACTCAGTGACCTCAGGCTGGAACTTCACAGCAAGAAGATGAACCTGCACTTGGTTCTCATAGAGGAACTGCACCGGCACCTGTACATCAAATCCACTAGCCGAGTTGTGCAGCGTAACAAAGAAAAAGGGAAGATGAGGTTGGTTAAAGAGTGTCTCTCCTATAGTGTCTTGTGGCAGTGACATTATTTGAAGAAGCATACTTTGTATTCCAGAACATTATGATTTATTTTCTTCATCCTGTAATATGCTGTCTCTGAACTCATAGATGGTTTTATAATAGCAAATATGCCATATTCAGAGAGGCTAGCATCACAGTTTGTTCATTTATTCCTTGTATATTTGTTCTGGTCCTCTTATGTAAGAGTATGTAAGAAATATCTCCTGTGGACCTTTTACATAGGGATCAGAGACACTTTTATGCTCTTAGAAGGAGCTGAGAAAGAACTCCTTAAATTGAACAGTGAGGTCAGCAATGATAAAAGTTACAGAGATATATATGAACTATAGTTCTGCAATTTACTAGGGTCTCCTCAGCTCTTTCAAATTCATTCTGAGATAGTTCAGGAGAGGTGTAAATAAGAAACTTTGCTTTGATTCCTTGACAGTTTGTGACATAGCCCATGTTTAACAGTCTAGGTAGCCTCAGGAAAACCATTACGTTATTGTAGACCCGGTATGGAGTGAGGGTAGATCTTAAGATAGGAGGTCATTAGAGTTATATGGTAGCTACACATAGTGGGTATCCTTTTGGCATTCCTAGAAACAGATGTAAGATCTTTTCAGAAGCTCTTTTAAGCATTATCTTCTGAAATACATACGTTTATGCCTTTTCATCCAGCTGTATATCTGGAGAGCACTGCAATAGTGCATGCTGGGAATGAAACCTTTAAACTCCTGTGCTGTTTGAACAATAGCAACAAAGACTTCATTATGTGTTGAAATTTCTACTTCTCTTTAGCAGATGGATACCAAACTACTAAGCTCACCCAACGAGTTAATGAGTATCAACTACAGAATTACTTCAAGGCTTGATGTAAATAGGATAACTGTCGGTTGCCTTTTTAGTAGTATATTCTACTGGGGTCACTGTGAGCTATAGAGCTTCTTTCCAGTGTCTGGTGCTGGATAAATCATAAAATAGAATCATTTTGAATCTTGTGTAAATGTCTGTGTACGTTTATGAGCATTGCTTTGCTATCTCAGGGAAGGGTTTTTACTTAAATAAAGAAAGCAAAAATTTGGGGACTTCAGGTTGAGATTTCTCAGTAGATATGTGAGACATTCACAATAATTTTAATTTTAATTAATTCTGATTGTCAACTTGATGAGATTAACAAATGAGTAGTGTATTATTGGGATATACCTTTGAGTATATTTGTGATTGCATTTTCTGAGAGGATGAATATATTAGGAAGATTCATCCTAGTGACATCCTATGGGCTGAGATTGAGATGTGAATAAAAAGGGAGATGGAGAAAGACAGCTGAACATATGTTAAACTGAGATATGAAGAGTTCTAGCCTCCATGCTTCTCCACTGTGAAGTCATCTGCTACCATGCTTCCCCACCTTGTCCTCCTGTGTATCTGCCTACTCTGAACCACACAACAAGAAACTCCCTTTCCTTTAATTTGTTGTTGGATTATTATTATTATTATTATTTTCTGAGACAGGGTTTCTTCTAATAACAGCCCTAGCTGTCCTGGAACTTGCTCTGTAGACTAGGATGGCCTCAAACTCACAGAGATCCGCCTGCCTCTGCCATCTGAGTGCTGGGATTAAGGGCATGAGCCACAACTGTCAGTGGCTTTTTCTTTTTTGGGTCATATTTTTGGAGCATTATTACTCTTGGTTTGGGCCTTTGCTTTGTGAGTCATTAGGATAAATGAGTCAGTCTTGAAACATTTGTGCTGGGTATGTTCTCTCTTTCTTCTTCCATTGCCTTGCTGTACTTGGTTCCCGGAGAATGAGGGGGACAGATGTAAGGAACCCAAGATCTACCCAACCTGGCCGAGAGACCAAAATATTTGCTTATTGATGAACTTTTCTGATCTTTATGTTTGTGTGCCCCAAGCATGCAACAACTTCTGTGAAACAGTGTGCTGCATGAACATAATAGAGACCCCCTAAACAGGACAGAAACACGAAGTGTCAGAAAACCAAAAGTAAATCAAGAAATTTAAATCTTAATTTAAAATTTTAGTAAGAAAACCTGACATTGTGGTGCACACCTTTAATGCCTCTTTAATGCCAGCACTTGGGAACTTGGGAGCCAGAGGCAGGTAGATCTTCATAGTTTTTTTTTTTTTTTTAACCCTTTGTGGGTCCACCACCCACCTCTCAAATAAATACATGGAGACTTATTCTTACTTATGAATGCCCAGTCTTAGCCTGGCTTGTTTCTTGCCAGCTTTTCTAACTTAAATTATCCTGTTTCTCTTTACCTATGTTTGCCTCTGGACTTTTACCTTTCTTTATTCTATATTATCTTTCTTTTTTCTTTTAAATATATTTACTTATTTATTATGTATACAATATTCTGTCTGTGTGTATGTCTGCAGGCCAGAAGAGGGCACCAGACCTCATTACAGATGGTTGAGAGCCACCGTGGTTGCTGGGAATTGAACTCAGGTCCTCTGGAAGAGCAGTCAGTGCTCTTAACCACTGAGCCATCTCTCCAGCCCCCTATATTATCTTTCTTTCCTTCTTACTCTGTAGCTGACTAGGTGAGTCCCTGGTGTCCTCCTCTCCTCATTTTTTTGCTTCTCCCTCTTCTCCAGATTTCTTCTTTATATTCTCTCTACCTGGCAGTCCCATCTATCCTTTCTCTTGCTTAGCTATTGACTGTTTAGCTCTTTATTAGATTAATCAGGTGTTTTAGATAGCAGAGTAACACAGCTTTACAGAGTTAAATGAATGCAACATAAAAGAACACAACACACCTAAGCATCATTAAACAAACATGCCATAGCATAAATAGATGTAACACATCTTGAACTAATATCCTACAACAGATCTCTGTGAGTTTGAGGCCAGCCTGGTCTACAGAGTGAGTTTCAGGACAGCCATAGCTACACAGAGAAACCCTGTCTTGAAAAAGCAAACAAAAAACCAAAACAACCCCTCCCCCAAACAAACAAAAATCCCAAACCAACCAAACAAACAAAACATTAGCAAGAAGAATTGAATAATTGTATGTGTATGCCATGAGGTCAGAGGACAGTTCAAAGAAGTGGGCTGTCTGTTTTCACATGTGTGTCCCAGGGATTTCAGTGCTTCAGGCTTAGCAGCAAGTGCCTTTACCTGCTGAGCCCTCTTGCTAGCCCAAATTTCAATTTTTACCAAACTGTTTGTGCCACTTTGTTATGGTAATTTTTTTTTTTTTTTTGAGACAGGTTTCTCTGTAGCTTTGGAGCCTGTCCTGGAACTAGCTCTTGTAGACCAGGCTCACCTCGAACTCACAGAGATCTGCCTCCCTCTGCCTCCCGAGTGCTGGGATTAAAGGCATGTGCCACCACTGCCTGGCTGTTATGGTAGTCTTAATTAATGAATCATCAGTGGTATAGAAGTCGTAATTAGAATGCACATGAAGAAAGTCATTTTTTTCTCAAATTATATTTTAAAATTAGCTTATAAAATGATTAGGTATAGCTTATAAAATGATTTTTTCATACATCCTTCATTTTGGTTAACTTTCCTTCCCACTCTTTCATCTTCATCCCTTACTTCTATCTCCATTTAAACATTTCCATTCTAGTATCCCCATCTCTACTTTGATATCACATATGTTGAACTGAGATTTTTGTATGGGCTATAGACTGGTTGACTACATAATGAATTCTGTTCCAGCTAAAAAGTGAAAGCACTGTCTCAAACAAAACAAAAACAACAAAATTATTAGTAGAAAGATGACTTAGTAACTAAGAACATTTGCTATAATAGGAGGACCCAAGTTCAAATCCTCAGCATCCTCATAAAACAGGCTTAGCTATGTGTCTGTGACCCTAGCATTTGGGACAGAGACAGACAGATATCAGGAACTTGCTGGCCAGTCAGCCACATCAGTAATATTTATGTTCAGTGGGATATCCTATTTCAAAAAAATAGAAAGTGGAGAAGCAATTGAGAAAGACATTGAATATCAACCTCTGGTCTTCACTTGGGTGTGCACACATCCCACTTACATGGGTGTGTATATTCTGCACATTCACAGAATAAAATGAAATAAATAAAGATGTCTGGGTAGAGGTGGAGAAAAGAAGAAATATAGGAGAGAGAAAAAAATAGTAAAAGCTGTGTTTGGAAGAAAGAACAAATGAGAAGATTGCCATATTCTCAGCATGTAGATCTCTATTTCATTTAAACCCAGTTGATGTGATTGAAACTTACATCTGAAGTACTTAGAAGAATAAGTATGTAACAGTGATTCAAAACAAAATGAAAAAAGGAAGTTCTGGGGAAGGCTTTCTTTATGTGACATTAAAGTATATTTTAATGCTGCTCAAAACAGAACAGCACAGGATGAAAGTAGAAACATTACTAGGACAAATTAGAGTTCTGAAATTTTATTATTTATTTATTTTTGATGTTAGTTCAGGTCAGTACAGGATAGGACAGGAAAAATATTTAGAACACCTACCTGGGTTAAGGTAATTTAGCTATTGCTTTGAAGAAAATTTAGGTACCTATCCTTTACATATAAAAGATTCTAGTCAATAGAAATAAATCATATGGTAAAACTTAATAGGCATTAACATATGAGACTATAAGTAGAGAATTGATTTTCTGAGCAATCAGACAGCTCATAAAATTTTAAATAATTTATTCCAAAACAAAATACATTTTCAGTAAAGTGGAACCAATGTTAAAAACATAGACTGAAGGGCTGGAGAGATGGCTCAGAGTTTGAGAGCACTGGCTATTATCCCAGAGGTCCTGAGTTTAATTCTCAGCAACCACATGGTAGCTCACAACCATCTATAATGAAATCTTGTGCCCTCTTCTGGTTTGCAAGCGGACAGCATAATAATTTAATTTAAAAAAAAAAAAGAAAGAAGAAGAAACCCTGTCTCAAAAACCAAAAGAGAGAATGTTTCAAAAGTTCTCACTTTCTAAAAACAAATAATCAAACAGACAAAAACATAGACTGAAAAAATTATATAATAAGGTTTACTATATAAATTGTGAAAATACTCTTCAGAGTAATAAAAGGCAAATGATATAATTCATAGATTTAAATCTAATAGAGACATGATTAGAGCAATACTTACTTGAGAATCAGCTAGCCAAAGCCATCATAACATGTTGTCTTGTTAAGGGTGGGGAAAATGAATAGTTTCCTCTCTTTGGTTGGATAACCAATGTGCTTTTTGAAACATTTATTCTTTCTTTAACCTTGGAATTCCATTTCCAAGTTCAAATTATCAGTTTATGAAGATACATATAGTAGGATATTCATTGCAAAATTATTGTTAAGAACAGCATGAAAACCCATATAACTCAGTTTGGTGCAGTGGAGTATGCCAAAATTTTAGCACACTCGGGTGGGCAATAGTGCTATGTCCACCCTCTCTCAACAATGAAATGTCATAACCCATGCCCCACAGAAAGGAAACCCCCAAGCCAACTTCCTTACCCACCACCAAACTCCATATATCTTTAATGCTTATCATGAATAGCATGTTTGAATGAATTATATATTTGTTTCATATAACACAGCAGCTTAAAATGGATGAGAAAGATCTCTATGCTCGATTGGTAAGATTTCTGAGATGTACTATTAATCCTTCAGTCAAATTGATACAGCATGTATTATATGAGCATATGTGTTTTTTAACATGCAGTCCTAAATATGTGTAGTTATCTAGAATGCTCCAAAAAAGGTTATTTGCAATATTCATTATTGTGGAAGTTAGAAGTGGGGAGTGAAGAACATTTTAGTAGGTTATTTTCTTCATATATCTGTAGAGAACCTCTGACTTTATCATCATACGAGATCATTGAAAAAATATTTAAAAGATAGTTCATCCTGACAGATTGTGTGTATCCTGGGTCAGTACTCTGCCCTCTTATTTTCTTTTTCTTTTCTTTCTTTTTTGGTTTTTGGAGACAGGGTTTCTTACTGTAGCTCTGTCCTGGAACTCACTCTGTGGACCAGACTGACCTTGAACTCACAAAGATCCTCCTGCCTTTGCCTCTCTGAGTGCTGGGATTAAAGGTGTGCAGTCAACACCTGCCTTGACCCCACTTCTTTTATTTTTCCATTCAAAAATTGACACTTCCTCCCCTTTCCCATCCCCCTCCCACTCCCCCACTAACTCTCCTCCCTCCCCCTCCATCCTTAAGAGAGGGCAGGGTACCCTGCCCTGTGGGAAGTCCAAGGCTCTTCCCCCTCTCTCCTGGCCTAGGAAGGTGTGCATCCAAATAGACTAGTGTCCCAAAAAGCTAATACATGTAGAATAGACTGTAACATGAGGGTCCTGCTTGTTGGGGTTTCTGTCCTGCCCAGTACCCCACAGCCGGCAAGCCCCAAAGAAAATCACACAGAGAGTCTACAT
>JAQHUG010000069.1:1221445-1236852 GCA_028555095.1 Dicrostonyx torquatus | reverse complement strand
AAAAAAAAAAACCAAACCAGAAGTAACTACTCTTTTCTTCTTTCTCTTTGCCCCTGAAAAGCAACCTTCTCTGTTTCTAGGAATTTGACCCCCTTAAGTACCTCATTATAAGCAGAATCATCAAGTATTTGTCTTTTGTGACAGGCAGTCTTATTTCAGTGAGCATGATGGATTCAAGATTCATCCATGTTGCAGTGTGTCAGGCTTCCGCAGTTTTAAAGTGGAGTGACATGTCACTGTTTATATAGATCACACTTTGCTAATCTATTCATGTGTTGGTGAGCACCTGGGTTGCTTCTAAATTTGATGATTGTGGATAATGCTGCCATTATAATAATGAATTCTGTGAATATGAACCATTATGGGTATATAGATAATGGAGTTGAGAAATATGGTTCATGATAGATACTGGTTTAATTTGTAGCTTTTTTTTACTGTCTTTGTCTGGCTTTGATACCTAGGGCTTCAGGCATTTTCAGTGATATCTACGTTGTTACATGGATGCTAGAACACAGACTCCAGTCCTCATGATTGCTGAGCCATCTCTCCAGCTCTAATATGGCTTTTATCATGTAGTTTTTAGTAGTGGCAAAGATCTCAGATCATCAGATAACCCTCCTCACCTACTCACAGGGGTTAAGAACTATTGTTTGAGGTTTTTTCCTCCTTTTAAGATCAGATGGTTTGGGTAAAGGCTGTAGAATAAATATCAATAGGGGTATTTGGCGTATACTATAACTTGTCAGAAGGTTTTCATTGATTATAACAAAGGTCTGTGTTAGATATAACACACACATACACACACACACACACCTGTTTCTGTCAGACTCACTTTTATAAACAAGGTCTCATGTATGCTAGACTGGCTGGAATTTGCTTCCTAGCCCATGCTCACAATGAAATGGAATTCCTATGCCTCAGCCCCTCAGTAGCTGGGCTTACTTTGTGTGGGTCATCATGCCAAGTCAAACATATTTGAAGAAAAAAAAGCCTTTTTTTTTTGATAGTTATCCAGTACCTCTTTACTATTATATTTTTCATCAAACTCTTCTTAAATGTTTATGTTGTCTTACATATATTTTCTTCATTTCTTTTTTATTTGTTGTAGTTATGTACTTTTGCCTCTACATGTTTTTATAACATCTTTTATTGCCTCTACTTATCACATCTAATAAGTAGGAAGTTGAGACTGTGGTTTGAGTCTTTAGAGTTCTCTTCAAATACCATATATGGTATTTTAGAGACAGCATGTACTTAATTTGTGAACAGACTTGGGTCAAAATAGTCTACAGTAAAACTGTAGATTTGCATCTGTCCTATATAATTGCTTGTACATTCATTACTAACCATTTAACTTGAATTGGGGACTGCTGCATATTACTATGTAACTCAATTTACTAGAAAATTTCTCTGATTCCTTCAAGATAATTATCAAAGCAGTGATCTTTATTAGCCTGCCATGCTGTTAAATTAATGTGGAAACTGGATCTGATATGTTTTAAAATTTTATTTTATTTAAAAAAAAACTATCTTTTTTCATTTTACATACTAATCCCAGTTCCTACACCCTCCACTCCTTCTGCTCCTCCACTTTTTCCCCCACCCCCTATCTACTCCTCATAGAGGGTAAGCCACATTGTTCTGCGGAAGGACCAAGACCCTTCCTACTTTATCTAGGCTGAGCAAGGTATCTTTCCAAAGAGAATGGTTTCCAAAAAGCCAGTACAAGTAGTAGGGATAAATCCTGGCCCCATTGCCAGTAGCCTGACAGTTTGCCCCAGCCATACAACTGTCACCCACATTCAGAGGGCCTAGTTTGGTCCTCTGCTGGTTCCTTCCATGTCCAGCTGGAGTTGGTGAGCTCCTATTAGCTGAGGTAAGCTGTTTCAGTGGGTGTCCCCATCATGGTCTTCACCTCTTTGCTCATATTCTCACTCCTCCCACTCTTTTGACTGGACTTTGGAAGCTCAGCCCAATGTTGCCCTGTGGATCTCTGCTTCTGCTTCCATCAGAGGCAGATGAAGGTTCTATGGTGACATTTAAGATAGTCATCAGTCTGACTACAGGGCAAGGCCAGTTCAGGCACCCTCTCCTCTATTGCTTAGGGTCTTTACTGCAGTCATCCTGTGGATTCCTGGGAATTCTTCTGGTGTCAGGTTTCTTGCTAGCCCCACAATGGCTCTCACAACCAAAATATCTCTTTCCTTATTCTCTGTCTCTGCCCTTCCCCATCTCAATTATCCCGGTCCCTCAAGTTCTCCAGCCCCCTCCCCTTCTTCCTTCCTCCTCCCCTTCTTCCTTCCTCCTCCCCTTCCGCCCTCCTTTCTCCCCCCCCCCACCCTCATGCTTCCAGTTTTCTCAGGAGATCTTGTCTATTTCCCCTTCTCAGGGGATATCCATATATGTTTCTCTTATGGTTCTCCTTGTTACTTAGCTTCTTTGTGGTTGTGTACTCTCAGAAAATTGGGAATCAACCTACCTCAAGACCCAGCAATACAACTCTTGGGCATATACCCAAAGGATGTTCAATCATATTACAAGGACATTTGTTCATCTATGTTCATAGAATCAGTATTTGTAATATCCAGAACCTGGAAAAAACCTGGATGCTCCTCAACCAAAGAATGGGTAAAGAAAATGTGATATATTTACACAATAGAATACTACTCAGTGGTTAAAAAAAAAACAACAACAATGCCATCTTGAAATTTGCATGTAAATGGATAGAATTAGAAAAAAATTATCCTGAGTGAGATAACCCAGACACAGAAAGATGAACATGGTATGTACTCACTCTTAAGTGGATACTATCTGAATCTGGTATTTTTGGTGTGCTTTTATTTTACAGTGAGAGAGATGAACCTGCAAGACATCAAGGAGGACTTGGAGTGTGATCCAGAGGAGAACAGCACTCTTTTCATGGGAATTCTTATCCAGGGGCTGGCCAGACTGAAGAAGATCCCTGAGACAGTTAAAGCCATTAAAGAACGTTTGGAGCAGGAGCTAAAGCAGATTGTGAAGAGGTCAACCACTCAGGTGGCAGACAGTGGCTATCAGAGGGGAGAGAGCCTCACTGTGGACAACCAGCCAAGGTAGACAAGTGTTTAGTTTGCTGTTGGCTTCTCTTTTTCTTGTATACTTTCTAGGATGAGGAGTAAATAACTTATCTTTGGGTAGGATTATTTTCTTGAGCTGAGTATATATTCCGTATATACTCAGGCCAGGCATTGCTTTGATTTGTTGATAAAATTTAAGCCTATTGTTCATATTCACAGACATTGAATGAGAGATAACAAACGGTTTTGGGTTTTTTTTTTTTTTTTTGGTTAAACTAATGAATTTTATTAGGGTTACTTACAGGAATATGAGTAAGTGGTAACTTACAGGACCATAAATGTTTCAAAGACAACAGCATCACCAAGGCCCACCCCAACATCTGGGAAACCTAGAGCACACTGCACGGCCTGTAGGCAGCTCAATAGGTTGGAGCATGTCCTTTCCAGGTACCTCAGTTGATCTAATACGCTAAAGATCAACCAGGCATCTTGGCTGGTTTCTGCTTCTTCCAGGAAGCTGGCATGGTTCCAGAGTCTTCTTTGCTCTTCAGCTTTCCCGAGAGTCTTCGTTGTAGCTGGGCTCTGCTTACTCTGGCAGGGAGGGAACTAGTGAATCTGTTTAGTTTCAGGGAGTTCTTGAAGCAGTTTTTTGGTGTTGTCTACCTCTCTTTTTAAAGAGCCTATCTGCAAGGTGGGATGTTTTAATTTAATCTTAGAGGAGACTTGCATAACAGTGCGTTTGCTTGTGCATATGTACATGCGTTAATATATGCTTGCATGGGCATGTGTGAAGTTCAAAAAAACCTTTTTTTTAAGAGTTGATTCTTTCCATTCATTTTTAAAGTATTATTATTTTAATTTTTGTGTTGGGGTGTTTTGCCTTACGTACCATTTGTGTAACATGTACATGTTCATTTATTTGTCTATGGTGGTCAGACGAAGGCTTTGGATATCCTAGAACTGGAGTTACAAACAGTTGTAAGCCATTATATGAGTGCTGGAAATGAAACCTGGGACCTTAGGAAGAGCAGCCAATGCTTTTAACCACTGAGCCATTTATCTAGCCCCTTTCCACCACCTTTATATGGGTGTCTGGAACTGAACTAGGTAGCCAGGCTTTCTCAGCAAATGCCTTCTCCTACTGAGCCATCTGTCTGGCCTCTGAAGGTGACAAACCTGTGTGTAATGATGAGTGTTTATTATCACACATGTTAAGTTGATAAATCAAGGCAAGAAAGAATGGAACAGTTGCTGAACATGTGTTAGTTACCAAGTTGTTTTTGAGATAATTTGTCTATATTATTTCATTTAGTTTCCACTGCTACTCTGTTAGCTAGTTACTAGTGTTCACATCTTATAATTAGAAGAACTGAGACTCAGAGATCATAATTAGCCCAAATTTATGTTTAGAGGCTGGCTAATCTTGAAATTGAATCATGGCTACTTGATTCTGAAGTCTGTGGTCTTAACTCTGTCTTGTGTTTTCCTCTTCACCATGTATGATATTTGTTAATAGGAAAATATCAGGAATTTCTACATTTTCTTAAAACAGTAAATGAAATTTGAATTTCAAAGTTTTTGTTTCATAGGATAACATGGCAGTTGCATTCAGATCCCAAGAAATGACTATTTTACCCTGGGAGAACATGTTGATCAGGTCAGATTTTAGGGTACAGTAGTCCAGTATTGTTTTTCAGTATTTGGAATTAGGAGTTAGTTAAAAAAACAAAGTGTGATTGACTGTAAAGTGACCTCTTCACTCTCCCCCCCTTCACTTCTACCCTCCTTGTCCCCGACATACACAAGGCACATCGGGGTGCTATGGCATGGGAGAGAAAAACATCAATGAAGATTTCAATTTCTTTGGTGAATAGAAGCAAATGGATGAGGTGGTGTGTACTTATAGTGTCAGTGCTCTGAAGTCTGAGGCAGGAGGATTTGGAGGTCATGGGCAGCCTAGGCTACACAGGGAGACACTATCTCAGGGAAAAAAGTCACATGAGAAAAAAGTAATTTTCTCATTTGTTTGAATGGATGTGCATGAAGGGTTATGCTTTTCTTAATATACTACTGAGGAGGTTTTGCTGTTTTCACTTAATATACACACATTTTAAAAACAGACACTAAACAGAATTAAGGAGAAAGAATACTAATTTGGCCTAGATGGTCTCAGACTTATTTTAATATTTTGGAAAGGCTGATGTATTTTATTCATATTTTCTGAAATATTTTTGGATATCTAAATAACAATGATAGTGATTTAAAAATCCTTCAAAAGTAATTTTCTTATGAACTTCAAAGTACTATAATTGGTAAATGAACAACCATAAAACCTTTAAACTGCTATCTAAGTGTTATGGAATGCATCAAAACAGATGGTTGACGAATATCTGTTTTGGAGAGTAGTTCTGTCAGTATTGGAGCTCCTTGTACCTTACAGGGTTGCCTGCTTTAGTTGACGTTAATGGTTTAATGCTTAGTAAGAACATCATACACATGCATCTCCATACCAACGCTTATGTTTATTATTGGCACCTTCTTCAATCTCCGTGTGTTTTGTCACTCATGTGATTCAGAGATTCAGAATTGAGCTTTGCTTTTTTTTTCTTTGCTTGTGACTGGATTTCTGCAAAGACTTTTTGACTCTTTGCTAATGAATACGCTAAAATTCTGTTTTGCTGTTTGCTTTGTTGTTGCGAGTGCCCAGATGAATAGACTGAACTTCCAGAGGGAAATAACATTACTATAATATATGCTGGAAATAAAGCAAAGGGCACAGATCAATAACTTTCTTGCAGCTCTCATTATAGTTGCCCTAAAACCATTGTGTCTTTGATAGGATTTTGACCTCTTTCTCTTCTATTGCCTCAGCTGTTTCCAGAATTCAGGAGTGGAGATTGCATCAGTAGAAGTAGAAAGCTCCTTGCCCCAGAAAATTATAGATGGCGTTATGTGAGGAATGAGTCAGCAATAGAGGTTTTTTTCTCTTTTCTTTTGTTTTGTTTTATTTCTTTTTTTCATTCTATCTTGTTTTTTTTGTTTTGTTCTTTTTTTTTTTTTTATTTTATTTTCTTTTTTTTTTTTTTTTTTTTGGTAGGCAGGGTTCATTGGATACTAAAAAACAAATTGTTTATATTCTGCTTTTTGTTTTGTTTTTTTCCTGTATAACATGATTCCACTTTATAAAACACATAGTTTTGGCCAAAATTCTTTATCATGAAGTATAATATTACAGAGAAAATAATCATTTTGGGGCAAACCATATTATTAGATCAAAGACTGAATTTTTGGACTGGGATTCCAAATGATTGACAATTCTGAGTGGACCTCTGGTGGCTAGTTTCTGATAGTTATAAGGTCCCTTAAAACTTCCCAAGAATTAATTTTCTTAAGTTAATCACAGTCTTTCGGGAATGATGAGCATTGTTGCTTCCAGAGGCTTGGAACTTTAAACAGGATATTATCAAATTATTACTTGAGACATGCATGATGCTTATGTGTTGGAAATTTCCTGAGATATTAGTGACATCTGTTTCAGAGGGAAGTAAAACCACAGTGGCATTGTTAGTGCCATCATTATTGTTATATTTTACTACCTCAAGACTATTATCACTGGAGATTAGAAGAATCTGTTTTTCTTAAGCAAAATTGGAATGTAGGCAAAATCCCCATCCATTCCCAACATGCATATTCTCTGGCTAACCCTAATGAAATAAATTATTCTAAAACATTTATATGCAAATGCAACTCTGAGGCAAGGCATCAGTACTGTAAGTTTCCTTGGAAGTTTCATTGTTCATCTCCATCTTGTTAAATATATTATGGTTGTGATGCATTGCAGTCCTGTTTCCATTTGTCTTATGCAAAGCGAGTTAATGTTCTGTGGTATTTTGCTGGAAATGGAGATTGAACGAGGCTGTTGAATTCCATCTTGCTTTAATTTATACAGAGCCAGAATATTTCCTTCATCAGCTTAAAAATCAATTTGGTGACCTACTTTATATTTTTTATTTTCCAAACTATCCATTTATTTGTTTTCATAGGAGAAGTATTTTATCTTCTCAGTTCTTTCATTACCTGTAGCGTTTATAAACTTCTGTACACTGGTAATTGGAAATGCTCAGCAACTGTTAGGCTGCTCCTACTGACTTGGCAAGTGCTAACTCAGGGTGATACTTGCTAACCTTGCACAAACATTTGCTATGTATGTACCCCCAAAGGCAAGGCAGTGTCTTCAACTTCAGATGGCCGGTGTGGCCACAGCCTCCGTAGTTTCTTCAATTTCTTCAATTTTTTTTCCCCTGTATTATTGTTGATTATTCCCAAAAATCTAGCCAATGAGATTTTCATATTATTATTGTGTCAAAGAAGCCAGAAGAAGTTCTATAGCGGTTCACAAATAACTGAAGTGAGAGGAAAACATTGAAGGTAAAAAGTGTTCTTTGAAGTATTGGATCTTGTCCAGAATAAGGAAGTGAGCCAGAGGTGGTGGTGATTGGATTGCATATGACAGCTACTCTATTCAGTATATGTCTGATGCAGAGCTACTGAAGTCCTGCTACATTGGAAAACTTATTGGCCTAGGAAGAATTGGATAAGTTTGAAGCTTCTATGGGGTATGGATCACTCATGAAACTAAATTTTAGTATAGAAAAATGTCATAGAGCCACAAGACTTTGTTGTTATAGAATATTTTATTATATATAACTAACTGTATATATTTAGTTATTTATTTGTGGACTGTACCTAGAAAGAAAAGAGAACTAATTTGTCCCATTTGGTACATACTTTTATATTCTAGTAGAGTGCCCACTAGGGTCATAGTAAGTATTGAAAAAAAGAATGAATCCCACGTAGAGTGAATGTTTACTATGGACCAGGCACTAAATTAAAATGCCAAATAGTCAGATGTGGTGCTGTACTGATGGAGTTTAAAGGGGGAAGAAAGGCAACCTCAAACTATAGTAAGGTATAGGGGACAAGCAGAAGGTATCTTGGAAGCACGTACTTAGGTACATATCCGGAAATGGCTTGTATCACTGTTATTTTTGAAAGTAAAGTAAGGCAGCATTTATTGTTTGTACTAGTTGTAGTTGTCAAGCTCATTCGTTTGATAGCACCAACTTGTTATTCCAGTTGTGCAGTCAGCATGATATCAACATCTCAAATGTGAGAAGGAAAAGAACAGACCATTTTCACAGTTTACACTGGCCTCAGTGCCTTATTAAATTTTGATGAGTACTGCAAAGTGTACTTTTCTTAGAGATGCACATTTTCATGTTATGAAGAAACATTCTTTAGGGTTGTATATTCCCTTGCCAATACATTATATTGGCAGATACGTTTATATTTGCCAGTCTGATAGGTGAACATTGACATTTCTAGTGTGGTTTGGGTTTGATTTTTCTTGTTATAAGTGAGACTACAGTTTTCATTTGTATAACAATAAGTTGTTATGATGTTTGGATTATGTCTGGATGTAATGCTTCAAAATAAACTGAGTTGAGAGTAGGTGCAGAGCACAAAGGACACCTACTGAGTTAGGGTGCTGGGTTACAGTGGTTCATTATCTTGTTACTTTCATTTTCTTATTTATTCCCCCTGCATACATATAGAGGCCACATGGACTACACACAGCTACTAAATAATAAATACACAGTTTAGCTTTTGTTTCTCAAGACAGGGTTTCTCTGTATAACTGCCCTGGCTCTCCTGGAACTCTCTTTGTAGACCAGGCTGGACTTGAGCTCACAGAAATCTGCCTGCCACCACGCCCAGCTTGTGACTAACAGTTTTTAAACAGAATAGATATTCTAGACACCGAATCTTGTTACTCAGAAATGGTACACAGATTTAAAACTCTTCAATCATTTCTCAAATATTCTATTTATTATTTTAGGATCATCGTTGACAATGTGTAGTTTCCCTCCTGATACCACAGAAGGAAAACCACAGATATGTGAGGTCTACTCTATGTCTACAATGGCTCTGAAGGAGGGCCACATACATTAAATTAGATCCTACTTATTGTGCTGGGTTGTAGTGTGCTGTTCACTCCTTTCATTTCTGCCTGCTATGTGTTTGTCTTGTAATTAATTGACAGGGTAGTTTTGTGCTTGCTGAATAATTCTAACACTGATCATTACCCTTTTTATAGTTATGATTCTTTTCCAGGTTAATATTCATCTCATTTCCCACACCTCCTCCTCCTCCTGTCTCTCAGCCTGTGAAGACTATAGCATTTTCAAAAATGCATAGGATTATTCCTATGAAGTTTGAAAATGTATACTTTTATAATATTTTTAAAATATGGAATCTGGAACTCAGTAGGAGGATCTACTGATTTAAAAGGGCATGCTTATAAATTGGTTTTATCCATGAGGCAGTTGAAATGCTCATATCCCAAGGTTAACTTCATAGTTCAAGTACAGTATTTATGGAAAGAGAAAAATGAAATATTTCTCATAATTTCTTTTAGACCTGTGTCTGGAATCAGGCATGTGTTTCCTTTTCAAATAGTAGCATTTCCTTTCATCTCTTCTCTCTGTATTAGTTACTCTTCTTCTGAGAGTCTAAAATGCAGGACTTGGTAGAAATTGGTCACTTTATTTTGCAGAAAAGTCATTTGAGAGCAGCTTTGAAGCAAGGTCAGGCATTTGTCCTTGTGGCTTCTGGTGATTCCCAGGCACTGCATGTAGCACCTGGACATGCTTAGAATCAGGAAGGGACTTGATATGATTTAGATGAATAGTTAATTCAAATCAAAGCAAGCGGGAAGCAAGTAAATTTAACTTCAGTGATTATGATTCCATTTGATTGAATCTCTACTTTTGATTACACATATCAGTGAGAACATGCTTTAAATACACTCAGCTATTAAATATTGAAGTGTGTGAAGAATGAACCAGGCACATAGTGAAGAAACACCACCATTCTTTAACGAGCATGTGGCACTCATGGGTGTACTGTTCGTTTTTAAACAAATGAAAGGAGATAGTTGTTTTAAGTGTGATCCAAGGTCTCTGTATTTTAGTAAGACTTTAATTACTAACAACTCTGTAACTGATTAAGTGAGTTAGTAGTATTAGTATGTTCACAGTTAGTTTGTAAACGTGAAGTTGGATAGCTGTCTTTCTGGTTGTACATTGTCCTTTGCTTGTGGTCCCTAGAAAAAGGACTTGTGATTAAATGGGTTGGAGTTACTTCTCAATAATAATTTTTTTAAAGCTTTGTTTTGCATTTGGCAGAGTTAAAAACCAATCTGTTCTTTCTTTTTTGTTTGTTTGTTTGGTTTTTTGAGATAGGGTTTCTCTGTGTAACAGCTCTAGCTGTCCTAGAACTAGTTCTGTAGATTAGGCTGGCCTCAAACTCACAGAGATTTGCCTGCTTCTGCCTCTTGAGTGCTGGGATTAAAGATGCACCAACACCCAGCACCAATCTGTTCTTGCTGTCTCTTTGTATATGAGGTTTAAAGTAGAGATTGTATTAGTCAAGGGACTAATCTTTAATAGTAATAATAAGGGAATAATCTCTTTCATGGATTGTTGTAACTTTATTTCATTGTCACCCTTCATGCTGCATCAAGGTCACTTCACAGACAGACAGATGGACAGACAAACACTCTTACCGATTTGAGAATTTCTTCTTGGTGACGAATGGGAGCAATACAGGTGCGATCAAAACCCCTTCATTTATAGTCAGGCTATCTGGACCCCTCTAACTTTTGGCCTACCCCCTTGTTAATGGTGTCATGAGTTCGTAAGATGTGGGTCAACTCTGTGTTTGTAGTGTGGTTTAGGATGCAGGCCAGCAAAGCTAAGACCATCTTGATATGATATAGTTGATGACTGATTTGTTTTAATGTTCATAGAAAATACTAACTCTGAGTCTAGTGCTTACATTCTAGAGAAAACAGTGGGGAGAAAAATATTCTATGGTTATTGCCTTTGTCTGTCAGTGGGAGAATGCAGAGCCCTGGTATTAAGTTCTCAGCAGATAAATAGTAGAATGGGAACAGTATTCTTCATTGTGTGTTTGCTTTGTGACCATGTAAAGCAGCTTCTTGACTGCCAACCTGAGTTTTCCGGCCAAATGGCTAATCCAAGTTTCCCAGGATGTTAAATTTAGATTCAGATAGATTGATAGAATGCTTTTGCACCATGGGTTCTTGTTTTCAAGAGTAAATGACTGTTCCCTGACAGTTTCTTCTTAGCCTTCTGTCTTTTTGCACAGTGACATTTGAGGATGGGGAACCACAGAGAAGTTCCAGGTAGGAAGTTAGGAGAAATAATGGGAGAATGAATGTTTAGAAGAAAGCTTTTTTTTTTTTTAAATATTTTATTTTAGCTTTTTGAGACAGGGTGTCTCTATGTAGTTCCAGCTGCCCTGAATTCACTCTGTAAACCAGGCTGGCCTCAAACTCACAGAGATTTTCCTGCCTCTGCCTCCTAAGTGCTGGGATTAAAGATATGTGTTACCACTGCCCAGCAGAAGGCTGTTTTTAAGACCAGCAGGTAATTGAATATATGTTTAAAGAATGAATGCTTCTATCTTGACACTTTTCTGGTGTTTTTTTGTTTAAAGTAGATTTTATTGCAATATTCAAGTTAGTTCTGAATGTGTATCTTTCAAATTGTAGAACTGAGCTTCCTATGTTCTCATGTTTTGGTTGATAAAGTTGTATTTTTGAGAACATAATTTAGTGAGGAAAACTTTATGATGAGCTTCTAAAATTAGGAGGCTATAACTTATAACACTCGTATTAAAACTACTTATTGTAATCTGCCTTTGATCACTCTTATTCTGGGGACTTCATTTTCATTCCTTCATTCAACAGTCTTCCTTTCCTAACTGCTGGGTATTTTGGCAACTGCTAGTCTGCAGCCACAAATCAGAATCAGTGAGTGAATAGTCTCGAAGACAAGAAGCAGGGTTGGAGGAAAATATACTAGTTTGAGGACTCTTCTCATAATTCTGAGGTGAGAAATTTGAAGAATATAGCAGGTAACAGTGACAGGAGTGAAAGGACTTAAAGGGTTTCAGTGAACACTTAGATCTGAGTGAGAGGAGGAGGTGAAGGTTTCTCAGGGCAACTATGAATACTGATGTTACATGGAGAACTATGTTTGGGGGAGGATATGATGGGTTCCGTTTAGGTCATGTTAAATCTTAGGTATGTTGCTCACTCATGAGAGTGATCCAGGAAGTATGCTCGCAATTTCTTGCAGATGATAATAAAGTCACTTTGTTGTGTGCATTTACTAAGAGAGATCTTAGGGTGGAGAAGAATTCATGACACAGTACTGAAGATACTTTTGAGATTGAGCTACTAGAGAGGAAAGCAGCAGTCTTGGAATGTGAGGCTAGTGGAGAAGTAGAGAGTGGCCAGTGGAAGCAACCACTGCAGCTCCTCGAGCTGAGTGTCTGTTCTACAGCCCTACACTAACCAGAGAAAACCACTTACTGCTACCAAAGCAAGAGGTTTTAGTAGCTGAGCAGCAGTGAAATCCTGCTGTAACAAAGTGGCAGAGCAGATAGTTCTGGCACTTGGATCTCTAGAATGTTTCTCTGAGCAGTACTGATAAATTGTTTCTTCCTTTCCTCTAGAAAGAAACATTAGGATAAATAATTTCCTTTGTTCTAGTGTTGTCTATGCACTTTAAACCACTCATAAAGTGGGACTCAGCCGGGCTGGTGGCGCACGCCTTTAATCCCAGCACTCGGGAGGCAGAGGCAGGTGGATCTCTGTGAGTTAGAGACCAGCCTGGTCTACAAGAGCTAGTTCCAGAACAGGCTCCAAAGCCACAGAGAAACCCTGTCTCGAAAAACCAAAATAAAATAAAATAAAATAAAGTGGGACTCAGAGGATGAAATGAGATAATCAAAAAGAACCTTTAATGTAGTTCCTGGCATATTGTAAGCACTGTGTAAAGAGAGGCTGTCACTGTATTCCTCATCTGTGTGTCAGCACCAATACATACCTTACTTTCTTGAGGGTCTCCTACTTCTGGACAGCCTTTGCTGCCTGCCACAATTTGAGGGAAGAACCCAGATTGCCATCTTAAATAGTAGACTTTTGATAATATTCCAGTCCTACATTGTTCATTCTTTTCCTCATTTCCTCATGATTTTAGATGCCACAAACATTGACCATTTTTTCCACCTTGGACTTTGTGCCATGTGTTAGCAGGGAGGTAGGTATGGTTACAAAGAAGCACAAAATAGTGCTCTGTCTTGATTTCTGACTTAGTGGTGTCTATCAAGGAGGCTACAAATACTTTGTGTGTGTGTGTGTGTGTGTGTGTGTGAGAGAGTGCGTAAAAAATAAATATCTTTTGTTTGCAAAGACTTCAGGAACACAGAGGAAGGAGAGAACTAGCTTTTATTATGAATTATCCTTTATTATGTCAATCTCTTTTTGGCCGTGTGACAGAGACCAAATTCTTAATCATTTTTCGGGTAGGGAATTTGATTGAGGAACCCAACTGAAAGTTTCATGACTGTTATGTAGATAAGAGTTCTTTGAGTACTCTACCCTGGTGCTTAGACCCCTTGCCATCCTGTCACTCTGTTCATAATTGCTTTCATGATATTCTTTAGGCATAGTACTGTGTTCTAATTTATGTCTTTAGGAAAATAAACCTGTGAAGCTATTTTTTTCCTGAATAGAGAAATTGTAGTTCATTGAAATGTAAGCCTTCGTGTTTCTGTGGCCTCTCCTTGAGGAGTTCAGTTTAATTAGAAGAGTCAGGTAATTTAACCATCTTATCTGCCATATTGCCAATTCTATCTATGGTGAAGTCTTAGAGATCCAAACTGCACTTGTGCAGCTGAGCTAACTGCAGTATGTTTTATTTTTTCTTCTAGACATTTGCAGTCAGGGTGGGATGGAGAGTGATTTTATTGGGGTTCTGCTAGGTGTTTCCGGCATCCCAAGTGTGTTTTCCCAGTCTTGTGTTATGTGGGTAGGGGAGAGTGCATGTGGATATTAACAGCATATTTATTTCTGGTAGCTTTAAATCTGGCAGACCAGCACAGACACATGTACTGCTTATGTGGGCAACTTCCTGTTCCTTTTTTGTTGATTGGTAACTCGTGGGAACATTTTTTTTTTCTTTTTTTTGGTTTTTCGAGACAGGATTTCTCTGTGGCTTTGGAGCCTGTTCTGGAACTAGCTCTTGTAGACCAGGCTGTTCTCGAACTCACAGAGATCTGCCTGCCTCTGCCTCCCGAGTGCTGGGATTAAAGGCGTGCGCCACCACCGCCCGGCGGGAACATCTTCTTATTGTTAAAGTTTTCCTGTTTGAAGGAGAGTGCATGCTGATGAGGAATGTGCCTTACTTTTGAGCCATTTACTCATGAGTCCACCTTCCAGTGTTGACCTGAAGCCTGGGGACCTAAGTTGTAAATTTTCCTGGTTTCTCTGAAGCCCTTGACTTAGCTGGTAATTCTCTCCTCCTTTGTCTTCCAAAAATGTCTCTGACCTTCCTCTCTGCCATCTTTCTAATCATCCCTTTTCAATGTTCCTTTTCCCAGAGTGTTGACTATGTCTCTCCCTTGCTATCTAACTTTACAGAGTATCTGCCTCATGACACCTTTCAAATATTTGTGTTTTACATTTCCAGTATCTGCTTGCCTCCTGAGTTCCTGCCTTGCATATCAGGTACCTAAGGGCATGGCCCAATAAATTTAATATGTCTATATCTAACCCCACAGTTTTCCTTCTAAATTTCTATGTTCACTTTAATCTTCCCACATCTAGCTCCTTTTCCCTCTTCTCCTCCATCTCTTTTTCTCTCCCCTTTCTCAGAGGAAAATCAAGCATTATTGGTGCTACTCAAGCCAGAATCCCACACAAAGGAATCTGGAGCCCTTTGCTTTCTTTTTCAGTTACCTCAGCTTTCTCTCTCTGTATTCTAATTTGATCCTTACAGCATCTCTGTGAGGCTTCTAGATCAGATAGTAATTCTTGGCTTTACAGTTGGAGACTCTGGGAGGAGTTTCATTGTTTATAGTCTCTCTCTCTCTCTCTCTCTCTCTCTCTGTGTGTGTGTGTGTGTGTGTGTGTGTGTGTGGTATAAAAATTTTGATTTTTCGTGTGAGAGAAAACATGTAATGGTTGTCTTTCTGAGTCTGGCTTATTTCACTTAACGTTTTCATCCATTTTTCTAAAAATCGAATAATTTCATTTTCTTTTGAGATGGGTTTTCCTCAGTTCAGCCTTATATTATCTGCACCTGAGTGAAGGATCATTATAGTTGTCAATGATATAACCTGGGTTATAAAGTACTTACTGTGAAAGCCTAGTATATTGTGATTGATTCCTGGAACCACATAAAGATGGTAAGAGAG
>JAQHUG010000069.1:1206107-1220945 GCA_028555095.1 Dicrostonyx torquatus | reverse complement strand
CACACACACACACACACACACACACAGATAGAAATTAAAACAAACTTTCATTGTGTTTATACACCACATTTTCTTTACCTACCCATTTGTTGATGGGCATGTGTGGTGATTTTATATCTTAGCTATTGTGTATACTGCCACAAGAAATGTGAATGTACAAATGCATCTGTTGTGTGCTGATTTATATCCCTTCCATTATATTCTAAGTGTAATCTAGCTGGATCATAGGATTGGTAGTTCTACTTTTATTGAGGAACTGCCATACTACAAACACTTTATTTCTTATATACTATTTATGAAAGAAGGATAAAATATCCAAATGAGTGAAAAGAAAAGTTAATTTCTTCTCAGTGATCAGAATTCAGAGAAATAATCTTTTAGTATAGCTTTCTTTTTGAGGTGCTGGATTCCTTTCTTGGCTCTTCTGTGTATTTCATGTTTACCACAGTAGAACTATAATCACTTGGTCTCTTTTACACTCAAGACATAGCTACTACTGTTTTGTAATATAATTCAGATATCTTACATTTCACTTCTTGAATGCATATAGTGGTTAATTTTGATTATGCAAAGATATGCTTGGACAATTAGTAAAATATCTTCTGGATTTGATGACATTAAATTTCAAGAGTTCTGACCTAAACAGTGGAATCTCTTGATGGATTCATAATATGATGGCATTGTTGGGATGTACTAGAAGGTGGAGCCCAGCTGAAGGCTGTGAGTCACTAGAGGTATGTCTTCAGGACTATGTTTTTCGTAGGCACTTTTCTCCACTGACATGAAGTGCTACCCAAGCTCATAGGTCCACACAACCATTGGATGAATCCTCTGAAACCGTGAGCAAAATGAATCAACATTTAAGTTTTAATATTAGACATTCTGTCAGTGTTTAGTAAAATGTTTTTTATCATAAAGTTGGGCTTTGACTGCTGTCACCCTGTGTGGTTTCAGAACAACCCCAGCACACTATAAATCCCTTATACTTTATGAGTTATTTCATTCCTACTCTAAGAACCATTAGTGTATGTGTGACTTTTTCTGTACTTGAAGTGATTCTTACAAATAGGTAGGTGTCTTTGACTTTTTCTTTACCAGAATATTTAAAAAGTTTATTCTTCTTGCTTCATAAATTGTTTAATTTATTATCTGTTATCCAGTATGGTACATCATGTTTATCTGTTTATCAGTAAGCAGACATACATAGATTGTTTTGATCTTTTGCTATTGTTACTAATACTACTGTGAACATTTGTGTTCAGCCTTTTGTGTGCCTATGTCTTCTGTTCAGTTATGTGTGTATTCTAAAAAGGGAGTCTCTGGTCCATATGGTAACTGTGTATTAATATTTTGAGAAACTTTGAAAGCTTGTTCTGTGTAGAAAGTGTCAATTTACAATCTGACTAACATTGTGTGACAAAGTTGTCTTTTTTATTGTTTTATTCTGGTAGATCAAAATGTTTTCTCATTTTGATTTTATTTCACTGACAGCTAATGATGTTGCACATCTATGTGTTTCTCAATGACCATTAATATGTGTTTTTTGCCATAAAGTATATTTAAATCCTTGACCATATATATGTGTGTGTTTAAAAATTTCAAGCAGCATTGGTGCAAGGATTTTTTTTTTTGTATTCTAAGTACAAGTTCTCTATGAAGCTGTGGTTTATAGTTTTTGGTTCTCATTTTGTGGTTTGAGTTTTCCCTTTCTTGATCACTTGAAATACAAAAAGAAACAAAAGTAAGGTTTTCAGGTCTGTTACTATTGACAATTGTATGACTGTAAAGCATAGCTGAGCTTCACCCATTGAGTGGATTCATAACTCTAAGTTGGTAAAGCTGCTTGTATAGCCTTAAGATATCTGGCCCACCTCTTTTTCCAGCTAAAACTCCATCTCCCCCTTCTCTTCTTTGGAGCTGTGATTTCCATACTGTAATGGCAGGCTTGCCTTGACCTTGAACCTACAGGAGTGGCTGAAGCTGGCCCTGGGTCAGCATTCATTTTATTAAGGGTTGTTATTTCTTCAATGTAAATAGAGACTGAATCTGATCTTCCACGTCATTTCTCTAGTGGATCATTTCTAACAGAGCCCTGCTTCTGCATATTAAGCTGCTCTGGTACCTGGCAGATAAGACGCACAGCTGTGGAGGGCAGTGGTCTTGGAGATAATCATTCTACTTAGTGTAGTTGTTTCACTTCCCATATTTCTGCTTTCTTGCAAGTTCATAGTTCTGAACCCAGAACTTCAAGTTACAAGAATGCTGGACAACAGTGACCTCTATGCTTCTGAATGTGTATTAAAACACTGTTAAGTGCAACATGACCATTAAAGTTTTATTTTGTCAGAAAGGACATTAGGTGATATAACCACCATCATTACAGAAACAATAGCAGAAATATAATAACCCTGAGAGTTTATTATCTAAAGAGATAGGAGTTGGGTGGTGGTGGTGCACACCTTTAATCCCAGCACTCTAGAAGCAGAGAGAGGCTGATCTCTGAGTTTGAGGCCAGCCTGGTCTACAGAGTGAGTTCCAGGATTGCCAAGGCTACATAGTGAAACACTTTCTCAATATACCAAAACTAAAATAAAAAAAGGGGGTCATATCAAAAGAGTTGGGGGAAAAAAAGCAGTTAATGAAAGCCAGTGCATTGCTTTAATGTCTCTTAGTAATATCTCTGAAGAATTCATATTGTTTACAGACTCATACTTTGGAGTTGTAGGATAAAATGAAATTGAAAAATGAATGCATTTTATGCCCTGGTAATGCTGAAGCATGCATAGGCAGTCCATATATGGTGATTCTGTTGAACTTGTCCATATTGGGTTTCATGGTCTAAAGTTGATGAGGATGACTGACCAGGACTCTTCTTCAAGAGGGTACCAGATCTCATTACAGATGCTTGTGTGCCACCATGTGGTTGTTGGGAATTGAACTCAGGACCCTTGGAAGAGCAGACAGTGCTCTTAACCACTCAGTCATCTATCTCTCCAGCCCAATTTTAAGTAGAAATTGGCCCACTTCAGTTGGCCTACTATATTCTGTGTATGATCTCAGTTGCAAGATTTATATCAATTATTTCTTAACACTGCGGTAACTATTTTGGCTGTTATGCTTAGTTAGCCAAGTCTTTTTTCTGCTGATATTTGATTGGTTCTGCAAAACAGAAAAATGTATGTCTAAACTGACATTGAGAAGATAAAATTATCTTTTAAAAGGTAAGATGGCTGTGGTTTATCTACTCAATGTGTAATTTCTAGATTTTCCAAGTGTACTACTGGCCGGGAATACCACATAAATTCTGTTGATTCTTGTTGAAATTGCAATGTCAAATAAGAGTTTTATCATAGGATAGTTATGGGCTGTCACATTGGCTCATTAATTACAACAGTTGGGCAGTAAAAAAGCCACAGGAATATGCTGTGTGTTTTGTGAGATTGTAGTTGTATCTCCTACTTATGGCAGTAAAGTCTTGTTAATTGACACTGCCACAAAGTACCTTTGCTTTGCTGTTCTACTTTGAGTGAATTAGTCTGTTAAGGATCTGGGAACTGAGAAACATATAATGAAGCTCACATTCCAAGTTTTTAAATCCTCATTCATGGTATAGACAGTAATTTATTCAACAAGTATTTGCTAAACATGTTCTAAGTGCTCTTGAGTATAGAAGTATATTACGCAGAATCTACTCTGCAAAAGTAATTGTGGAGAGGGGATGCAGAATGCCTGTATGAAGGTAAATGTGACATGTATTTGTTAGATATATATGTAAGCCACATGTGGTAAGTCCTTAAAACTAGGTTGAACTACTCTCCAAGTTGAGAGGAGAAAGTAATTTTAGGCCTAAGTGATCAGTGAAGTTGTAAAGCTCAATGGAAGAGGAATTACTTTGTATCACGACAGCAAACTCTGTGCTCTCTCTCAGTATACATCTGTATTCTAGAATGGTAGTGAGAACTTGGTGGCTAAATGCATTGGCTTGGAAATCAACTTTTGTTCTAAGACCAACTGCTTTGCAACCTCATTTTGTGTCCTTGAGTGTATAGTATTGACTTAATGATATCTGTCCAGCATATCTCACTATGATAAATGAGATAATGCGGATGCCTAAGCTGCTTTCTGTAGTGAAAGTCAGATTGCTTAACAGGTGTCTATTTTTTTCCCTAGACACCTTAGGCCATGTATTTGAATGATAGTAAGCACAGCTTCCCATGACTAACAGGATTAGTGTCCTTACCAAAGCACTCTATTTATTGCTAGGGGATAGCATATTCTATGTGACATCTGAACTGCTGTCTTAAAAAAATTGTCAGAATTCATTGCAGACCACCTGTATGAATGCAGAGTAGTTGTGATTCTTTCCATATCCTCAAATATGCTAAAAGGAACTGTGTTTATTAGGCTGCTGATTTAGGGACTTTATAATGGATTTATAAATTCTTCAGTCATCTCCATTTAGTGATAGTAATCTGGTACTCGATAGATTTAGATGACTGCTTAAATTGTGTAGCTGTTGGAAATCAAATCTGTTGGAATGTGATATTTGTACTGTTTACATGGTGTTTACTGTG
The DNA here is from genome assembly GCA_028555095.1 of Dicrostonyx torquatus. Lineage (NCBI taxonomy): Eukaryota > Metazoa > Chordata > Mammalia > Rodentia > Cricetidae > Dicrostonyx > Dicrostonyx torquatus. Next base: position 1,216,371 of record JAQHUG010000069.1, on the reverse strand, counting down.
CTTCTCAGTAGGGCTGGTATTTTATTCTTGTAGGTCAGTGTAAACCATTTGTGTATGATTGTATGCATTTAATGTAAATGTTATTTACTTGTTTTTCCACAGGTTACTTCTAGAACTGCTGGAGCTATTGTTTGACAAGTTTAATGCTGTAGCCACTGCACACTCTGTGGTCCTGGGGTACCTGCAGGACTCTGTTGGGACCCAGCCAACGCAGCAGGAAGAGATTAAATTATATGATATGGCAGATGTATGGGTGAAGATCCAAGATGTGCTGCAGGTAAGGGCTTTGTACAAAGACTGTCATCTTGATTGGAGACAACAGTGTACAGCAATAGTAAACAGTGACCTAAATTATTACCTTAGGAAACACAAACTGGGTAAGGAACCTTTCAATGAATGGGGATGTCATTAAATCTGCCATCTTTGAACCGTCTTCTAACATACTTTTATTACTATTACTATTATTATTATTATTATTATTATTATTATTATTGTTATTTTTGTCAGGCTTTTAAAATAAGAACTCATTCTCAATATATAGCAATCAAAGATATATACTATCTGTGGGCTCTGATACCTGCCAGCCAGAGGATGCCATGCGGCTTCTTAGCTGGAGCCTGACAATTTAGAAAGACAATAGGTGAGGTTTTTCGCTCCAGCCTCTCCTTTTCATTTGTAGATCGCTTGATGAAAAGTAGCTGTCTCCGAGCTGGTGAAGGAATGCAAGTGTGTGTGCTGGGGGAGGTGCCCCGGAAAAAGGAATAAGAATAGATAAATTCCCCAAAGGTGGGGAGAGATAGCAGAGCGAGAAAGGAGTTAGAAAGAGCATAGCAGAGCAGAAATAGAGAGCAGTTTCAGAGAAGAAATGGTTTGGAGAGAGCATTGAGAGCAGGATGGGTTTTTGGGAGATATAATAAACACAAGGCCATGCTGAATAGGAGAAGTCTGAAGCGGCCTTTTAAGCTGTAACGGTGTGAAAGCCTGTTTCTTTCCACGCGTCTCCGGGGACACATTTGGGGAAAAACATCAGTTTCTATGGTGGGGCGACGGTCCCCGACAACTATCAGGTTTCTATTCACAATTCTTTGCTTTATTGTGACATACGTTTAACTAATAATTAACTTGGGTGGTTAATAGAGGAAGGTCATGAGTTTGAGGGCATTTCAGGGCTTATAGAAAGTTTATTGGTGGCCATTGCTGTGGATTGAGACCCGATTTCAAAAGAAAGAGAACAAGAGCTGGGAGAGAAGAGAGAGAGAGAGAGAGAGAATAAATATAAAAAATGTTTTAAAGCTATTTCATGAACACAGTTGGGTTTAATTTTACTGACTGTTTTCTTACCATCACCTTTCTCATGCCTTCGGTTAAATGACAGGAGCTTATTGAGAGAGATGAGAATAAATCTGTGAGTTGGAAATGTATCACTTTTATTTGTTGAAGATGGAAGGAGTTGTGGTACTGTTTGCTATGATACTGCTGACACGGCATTTAGAAAGTACATTATATTTTTCTCTTTGCCAGCAAAATACATTTGATTTATCCAAGTGAAAATTAGAAGTACAATTAAGAGTTAGCTGAAACAAATTTGATATAGCTAAGTAGAAATAGTAATATCTACTTAATATTTAAAAAGATAAGTACATGTAGAGAATTGAAAAATGTAACTGTTGGAATGAAATCACTTGCATAGAAAATAGGAATGTTTGCAGTGATAAATAAATCATGAATGCCAATTGTACTCATTTTTGAGAATATATGTACGCTTCTGGTAGATTGAATAAGATTGATTCTTAGTAACTCATTTTCTAGACTTATTTTTGAAGTGAGGTGCCGTGTGTTAGATCTGTTTAGATGGATGAAATCTACTTTTTCTGGATTCCTTTTACTAATATGTCAATTACTGTGTACCTATCGAAGATACTTGAGTAATGTGTATATTGGATTAAATATCTGTGGATTGGACCTGGTTGTTTAACATTTTCCATCCTGGTTTCCTTATCTGCCACATAGAAATGAAATGTGCCTTTCATCTTACAAAATAACATGTTAAAGCAATTTCAAATATTGTTGGACTTGTAGTTCTGGCCATGTTGAAATTGTCTTTTATAGTAAGGAACTATAAACCTGAATGGACCAAGGTAATACAGTTAACATAAATCAGTGAACAGATGAGTTTGTTCCACTTTCTTCCTGCTTCCTTTGGTGGGTACTTTTTAAGCTATTGCCATAGAGAAGTGAAGTCCAAAAGACTAATGGAGAAACCAGGGATTAGAGTTTAGAGATGAAGAGGCTTTTGAAATTTGTAACTTAGGATACCAAAGAGGAAGACATTGCATGCAAAAGGAGCCCTAGAAAATTTAAAAAACTCAGCGTTTCCTGAGCTTTTGCTCAAACACAACACAAGCCTTAGCAGAAAACAGCCACTGTGGTACTGATTGCTGACTGGACAATCTGATAGGGTATTCAAATGCTGGGGAATAGGAAAAGAGCATGCCGAAGTATCCTGTGCTTTGTGTCTCAGGAACACTGCCCCTTTAATCATGTAGCAAAGGTTAGTTCATACAACTAACTCCCTAAGTCCCCCAGTCAAGCTGATTCACTTGTTAAGCAATTGACTGGCAGATCTAAACTCTCTAAGATAAAAGAATCCAGATTCTCAATAATGATGCACGTCCACAATGTCTAGCAGGTGTAATACTTGTTCAAAAGTCTGAGATCATGATTCATAAGCAGGATAAAAATGGACAAAAATTAATATCTGAAATGAAAACATCACCAGATAGAATAAGTTGTGATTCGTATACTCTAGAGACGATCAGTGAACTTAATCTTAGATTAATGTAATCCATCCATACCAAAGCACAGAGCGACAGCAGACCAAAACCAAAAATGGATAAAGCCATTGGTCTTCCTGCTGTAGTTTCTTTCAGTTTAAGAAATATGTAATTGCAGTGGTACAGGGAGAAGAGCCAAAATAGGGTAGAAAATTATCAGAGGAAATAATGGCCAAAAATTGTTGAAAAATATAGACCCATAGATTAAGAAGTTCAACCAATTCCAGGCAAAATTAACACAAAGAAAATCAACACTAGATATGTTACCAGTTTTCTGAAAATCAAAGGACAAAAACTTGAAAAGTAGCCTGAGAAAAAGGGATATATCACCAATTGAGCGGGGGAGGGACGGAAATGATGACAACAAATGATAACCATCAACAGTGACTTTGTATCAGAATCAGCATAATCCAGAAATCAATGAATGTTATCTTGAAAGTGCTAGGAAAAAACAAACAAACAAACAAAAACCAACCCCAAAACATTGTCAATCTAGAATATTGTAGCTGGAGAGATGGCTCAGTGGTTAAGAGTGCTGTCTGCTCTTCTAGAATATTGTAATAATTGCATGTGAAGATAAAACAGACATTTTCAAATGAATTAAAGATGAACGAATTTAGCCCTGCACTTAGGAAATGTAGAAATTTTTTTTGGGGGGTGTTCTCTATAGCTTTGAGGCCTGTCCTGGAACTAGCTCTTCCAGACCAAGCTGGCCTTGAACTCACAGAGGTCTGCCTGCCTCTTTGTGCCTCCCAAGTGCTGGGATTAAAGGCGTGACCACCACTATCTGGCAAAACATGTAGAAAGTTTTTTAAAGCTGAACAAAAGTGATATCAGATGGTAACCACAGGAAAAAAATATGTGGGCAACAGTAAAATACCATCTTTATTTGTTGATTTTTTTTTTATTGTTTGATGGAATTTCATTTTTGTTCAACAAACTAATAAATATATATGATAATTTTATAACATATGGGGTGATTACATAACAATAGTTTCAGAAAGATATTCCTAATAAACAAATCTGTGTTGTCATAAGTTTCTTACAGCATATGTGAAGATGTATAATATTTAGGATAAACTATAATAAGTTCATAATTCATAATTCAAACCCCAGGGTACTAAAACAGTAGAATAAACATGTAGATAAAAGCTTGCCAGAGGAGATAAAATTGATCACTGAATAATTGACTAATTTAAATAAAATCAGAAAAAAAGGAAAAAGAAAAGATAAATAGCAAAGCCAAGATGATATGGCTAGGACACAAATAGAAAGGTGCATACTAGCTACATAATTGCTTTAAATATAAATGGCTAAACTTCCCAATTAAATAGCAGGGATCATACTGGATTAAAGACAAACAAAAAACAAGACTCAGATATACAATATCAATAGATGTATTTTATTTTATTATGTTTTAAACTTTTTAATAATTTTAAGGTCGTAGGAAAGTTTTAAGAATAATAATAGCCTGCTGGTGGTGGTACACGCCTTTATTCCCAGCACTTAGGAGTCAGAGGTAGGCGAATCTCTGTTAGTTTGAGGCCAGCCTGGTCTACAGCGTGAGTTCCAGGACTGGCTCCATAGTTACCGAGAAACCCTTTCTCAAAAAACCAAAATAATAATAATAATAATACCCATATGCCTCTTTATTGGAAGTTGTCTGTTATTAGCATTTTATTGCTTTATAAGTTGTGCTTATGTACAATACAGACATTTCTTTGAAAAACTTACATCAATTTATGTAATCTGTACTAGTTTTAGCATATGACCCAACAATATAGCTGTTTGTTTTTATTTATGTCAATTGTTCAGAATAAGACATTTAAATATGACATTGTCATATGCAAATACAGTAATTCTTCTGAGGTAGATGGGCTCTGACTTTGCATAACTTAAACTAATAGTTCTAAGTTCTCAACAACAGTGAAATGATCCTAATTCTCCCATCATGAGGAACTGATAATAGTTAAGAACAGTGGAGACAAGTTATCTTGTCTTCCTTTATTTACAATGGCTTTAGTTTTATTAAATGTATTTAGTTCCTTTACCTTTAAAAACAAAACTTATATTAAAATGGTGATAATAAATGAAGCAACTTTGTTAGCTATTAATATATAGAATATATAAATTATTACAATATGTATTTCTGGCTTATTAAGTGAGTTAATTCTTCCATAGGTTAAAAGAAGATGATTTGGGGATTCTATTTTCACATGAATGCGTGAGATATTTTAGCAGCTTCAATGGAATACAATTATATGTTGTTAAGTTCATTTATTTAAAGTACAGGTTTTATTGCTTCTCTCAGCCTGTTGGCTAAGGCTAACTAAAAAGAATAATTTTTACAGTGTTCAGTGTGTTTATGGAATTGTGCAGTCATAGTTATACTCTAATTTTGAGACATTGTCTTTACTCCAAATGGAAATCTTGAATATATTAGTAGTTACTTCCCATTCTTCATCTAACATAGTCACATTAATCTCTATAAGTGGCTTGTTTATGTCAGGGACACAGAGCACTCTGGTCTTTTTATTTTCTTTAGTATAGATCTTTGGAAATTTTAGCTTAGTAGAAAACACAGAAGATCTATTCAGGGCACTGAAACGGTGTCATTTGTGTGTCATTTCTGTTCAGAATATCCTTAGCATGTTGATGAACTGGGTCTATGTAGGTTCCTTAGGGGTGGAGAATATGGAGAATTGCACCACACAGCACCAACGGCACCATTTTATGAGATAATATCTGTCAGTAATGACATACAAAAAAAATGAATGGACAAGGTTATTCAAGGATATGAAAAAGAATATTTAGCTTTAATAAAAGGTGTATTTTATGGCATAGAAGAAAAGCTTTGATTTGGATGTAAGTTGTGGAAGATGGTTATCATCATCTATGTGATTCCTGAGTTGTCTTTAGTTTAGTAAGCTTTTGAAGCTGATTGCCAATCAGATTCACTTAGGATTACTTACCTATACCTTTTGAGGGAGAATCACTGTGGATAATAACTAGATTCTATGCCTTTTAGCTGATGAGTTTTTTCAGATGTATTCATTTAATATCTTATTTGTATGATCATTAACTCTGGATGTTGACTATCAGAATGCTTTTTGAACCAGTAGCACCAACAAAACTCAGAAACATTATTATGCAAATTCACTTCTGCTTTTGATTTACTGAACTAGAGACTTTGAGAAGAAGGTGGGATCTTTGCTTGAGGAATTTTAATTAAAGGAAGGTAAGCAGGAAGACTATTTTTGAAGATAGTGGTTTATATTAATATATATTGCTATATTTGGCGGTCTGTGGCTTGTATTACTTAAGATATTGTCTAATAGTGAAATAAATGTAGGTTTTGATGGTAGATAATGGAAAGTTGAAAGAAAGAATGTGTAAGCTTTTTGAGCCTGTTTTCACAGACCTGTAACATGATGTGGTTGACCTGACAGCTTTAGTTTCAGTATGTTACGTATTTCAATGGTAGATTAATGATAAATTATTGGGGTTAACTATGTGATAAATACTAGGGTATAAAGATGAATACACGGGGGTCTGGACTCTGGCAAAGTCAGAGCCTCTAATAGTATCCATTGTACAGTCTGAATGACCTTTTACAAGCAGTGCCACAGGAAGGCTCTGGCTGGGGAATGTCTGCCTGCATGGCAGTTTTAGGACAAAGAAGAGTTTTCATGTACAGTTTTATGCATAGGGCCAATTTAGTTTTCACATGCTTTTTGGAATAATGATCTTTAGGTTAAAAATTATTGTTGGAGCATGAAATAATTGAAAATATCAGACATCTGCATTTAAGCATGAATGAAAGTAAGATGGCATGATGAATAGAGCTATAAGTGTTTGAAGTTTAATTTTCAGTGTTTCTTTGGATGGAAAACATTTCTTGCTAAATGTTTAAAATAATTTTAAAAAATCCAGTAAAATTTGAAGAAGGCAATTCTTAGCTTTTGAAGACATCAGCAGTTCCTTTCTGCTTGGAACCCGGGCTTCCCCTGCATGCAGAGCCCATGTTTTAGTTGGAAGCTCATTTGTCTCAGCATGTTTTTGTCTGGAGACAGACAGTGAGGAGACAAGGCCATAGCTACCCAGTAACAAGGTGGGAGCCCTATGACCACACACCTTTACCCTCCATTTTTGGCTTTTCCCTCTTTTCAAAATTTTGATAATAGAAATATATGTTTTTACCCTCAGAGCAGCAACAGAACATTCCAAAATGTCACTTTTTGGTGACCTGCCTGTCATACCCATGACTGTACATTTTCAAGTGTGTAAGACTGGAATCTAGTAAAAATACAGAAATACTAATTTCTTACTGAATCCTGCGCAACAGAGGAAATAAGGGAGCCACTTTTTTGAACAATTCCATCCTTCCAGCTGTGTGATTCTGAAAAGATGTAATTTTTATTTGATTTCAAAACAAAACTGTCAATTTAGCCACTGTTGGCTGAAATGTATAATTCTTTGTGTACTTAATAGTGTCTTTAGATTGAGACAGTGGATACCAAATACTCTTTTCAAGTAGCAGTCACTCCTGTAACAAGCCATCACTTTTCTAGTATCTTATCGCCACCTTCTAGGGAACGTAAAATAAAATAATTTTACTTTGGTAACTGTTGTATTAATGTTTAAATAGTGATAAAGTTAATCTCAAGGAGAGAGAGACCTTGAAATTTGCTGTCAGGGAAGAAAATTTGTGATATTGTTTGTACTGATCATGACCTAGAGGGGACTTTAAAGAAGACATACTGTTTCTATTTTGAATCTAGGGCTGGAATGGGTTATTCTTAGGTTTTGTTACATTTTGTGTTTTAAGTTAACTGAGGATTCTCAACTTTAAAGTGAAAGTAGCATTTCAAAGCATTTCAGTCATACAACTCTGTAGTGATATAAATGAAACTTGATTATTCAATATGTAGAATTTTCTGTATCCTGGCTTTTGTTGATTGATTTACTATTTTCTTCTGCCTTATACCTTGAAGTTAAAGGATTGATCAGATTTAAATGGATTTTAGGTTTCAGGATTACTTCATCGATGGTGGTAGACACTCTTCTTTTTTTGTCAAAGGACTAATGTGGTTAAAGTAATATGTTTTGGATGAGTAGTTTGGCAATAATATTCAGACCAAACTGATGGAGAAGGAAATGGGTGGAGACATACCAATTGGAATGTAAGTTTAGTCAGTGTGTTACCGAGGAAAGCTGGGCAGTTAAAAAAACAAAAGGAGATAGAGATTAGAGAACTTTTTTAAAAACGAACAGCTTCCCAAAACCATTTTACTTGACTCTTACACATGGAGCTCTCCAGGTCAGGGTGAAAATTTAAACCCAAGTGATTGAGAAAGGATAGTGGCTTATCCTTGTTTAACTTGAGGTATTTTTAGATATACTTATAGAACTGTTACAAGCAGTTTGATTGGACATGGAAAGCTGGGATAAAAGACCAAGAGGTCTGTCTACCTCGGGCTAATACCTGCAATTATACAGAAGGGCATGCCAGAATGAAAGCACTGAGTGAATACTAATTGCCCGAAGTAGTCTGTAGACTCAGCTCTCTCTGGTTGCCACAGCAGGTACAATCTGAGGTTGGAGCATCATGTGAAAATGTCACATTCTCCTCTCTTTTCTGCTACATGCTTGCTTCATAGGGACTGGTACATAACATGGATGCAAATGCTTTTCGGGGTAGGGATGGTGTCTTCTGGAAGCTGGTGTTTTCTTTGGGCAAGTAGACTGACCCTTTTGGAGGAGGTATGTACCATATCAGTAAGTGAGCCTGAAAGTACCAACAAGACAGTGTGTGTGTGTGTGTGTGTGTGTGTGTGTGTGTGTGTGTGTGTGACTGTAGTTAGGAGATTGCTTATCCTTTCCCTAGTGTTCTTTGTCCTGTAATTTCTGTGCTCGCCTGCCTGACCTTCCTACTACTGAGGACCTCTTGGTGAGACCTCAGGTTTCTTGATGCCTTTTCTTGTTCTGCCAAAACCTAGGAGTTGTAGTTCATTAGGAACTGTAAAGACTGTATATAATTATTAAGCATGCCACCACTAAAAGGATTTTAAGAAATATATTCCTTCAAAGTCCCTCTTTAACTGCCTAACATTGGTTGCTCGCTCCTCTGACTTTAGATGCCTTTTGCATGTTGTAGAAAGATGGCAAAAAAAAAAAAAGCACTACACATATAATTCAAATTTTGAAGAAGGGCGATCCTTCTTTATGGATGCATTCAAATCCATCTTCATTTTTTTATCCTGATTAAGATTATGTAGAAAATATTATGACATTTAAAGTACAAGTTTGATTTTTTCTTATGTAATTCTTGGCTTCTCATAATTATTTGTTGATAATTTCAAAGGATTGTTCATATAAGAAAATGACACCCTTTTAGATTAGCTACTTGAAGGTTTTATATGGTTTTAAAAATATAAAGTCAACAATAACAAAACCCATGCTTTGGATATGATTCCATGGGAAGATAAGGACTGCAGCAGAATGAAGTACAGCAGATGATGAAGGATTAACACACCAAGTAGCCAGCCTCATGGGAGTGATGAACGACAGCACTTAGATATGTGTTAGCAGCGTGATATGGCAATGAAAAAGGCCAGCACTATTTTTGGCTATGATGCACCAAACAGCATGTCATCACTGAGCTTTCTTCCAGTCCTCAGAAAGTAGCATCTGGAGGCTACTTCGAGTGCTGGGCACGTGTGTCCCCGGAAGATAGGCAAATGGGCAAGAGTCCCAGATATACCATCGACAGTAATTGAGGACTTCAGATGGGGTATATTTTCCTGCCTTCCACAGGAAGTGGCACATTTGGGAATGAGTTTCGTATTAAAATGCGTTAACCTTTTAAGAGCTAGGGAGATGGTGTTGGCATCACTGTAAAGTTGTTCACTAGAGAGTTCTGACTCCTTGCTAGTTGGTATATATTCAATATAGTGTACTTACAGAGACACATGCTTCCACACACATGCTTTTACAGACAGCAAATTATAAAAAGACGTGTTTATGGTCAGATCTGTTCTGATCAGAAGATCATCAGCATTGGCCATGTTGAATAGGGTGATATGAGGGACATGAAACAGCAGGTGATATAGGTCTGGCACTTTTTTGTTTTGTATTGTGTGTGTGGTTTTTTTTTTTTGTGGTTTTCTAGACAGGGTTTCTCTGTAGCTTTAGAACCTGCCTTCCTGGAACTAGATCTTGTAAACCAGGCTGATCTCGAACTCACAGAGATCCACCTGTCTCTTTCTCCATTTCCCAAATATAGCTCTGTCTTTTCTTTTGTTTATACTGTACTTCTATCCTGCTTCCTTTACTCTCATTCCTAAGCACATTTTCTCTTCAGATCCAACCCTCTGCTTTTTCTCTGAACCATTCATTTCCTTTCAGGAACTCTATGCTTTTAGCAGTTC
>JAQHUG010000069.1:1150659-1160733 GCA_028555095.1 Dicrostonyx torquatus | reverse complement strand
TCTATTACAAAGCTACAGTATTGAAAACAGCTTGGTATTGGCATAAAAACAGAGACACTGACCAATGGAATCGGATTGAAGATCTGGATATTAGTTCACAAACCTATGAACACCTAATATTTGACAAAGAAGTTAAAAGACCATAGAATTTTAATGAGAAGTTTTGATGTGTTCGTCTTTCTATTGTTATAAAGGACTGTGGGGTTTTGTTTATTTTGTTTTCTACTGTATCTACTCTGTATGGAACAGTATTATAAATAGTAAGTGCTTTCTCAATGAATGCATCTAATCACTTTGATCACCCTGTCCCACCTTCTTTATAAGAGGAAATAATGCCTAGAGAACAGAGGTGACTTCCTGAAAGTCACACAGGGACTAAAAGGGAAAACAAAGTTCAGCATTGTGCTCCTGATTTTCTTGCAGTTTTCAGTCAATGTCCTTCTCCAGTTCCCTTCTCTTCCTGTGCACAGTGGTCTTTGTTGATCTGGTACAGGATTTTCTGGTTGTTTTTAAGCTGTGCTTTCCGGGCTTATTGACATTTAATGAGTGTTTTTGTTCTTGTGAAGTCATTTACATGTTTTCCACTGAGTCCAGAAACATAAAAGGAGAGAAACATTTAAAAAACTATTTTTTATCTAAGAAAGATACATTACAGTTGCCTATCAATAAATAGATAACCTACAGAGCTGCCATGATTATTACACTGTAGAACACAATAAATTGGTGCCTTCCCTTGGTTACTTGTTTCTTTATCTGAAAGAAAGGCAAGTTAATCTTAGTTCGTTCGGTAGCAGTATTTGTTCCTAATTACCCTATGAAGTTAGGAATCCATTTTATCAGGCTCTTTTCCAGACTCTGTTCTTCCAGAATAACATATGTCTAAATTAACTGTAGCATAGTCTAAGTGAGCACCACTCACTCCATGTGAAAGCCTTGTACTTGGAACCACATTTGCATGTTAAAGTGGAATTTTATGCTTGAAGGATACGTTTGTAAACTGGATGTGCAATGAACCTGAGATTTCCCTGTGTAAAGGCCAAGGTGCAAATCTAGAGCCATAAAAGACAAGAGGCATATATTTCAGTTACTTTTTAATAATGATTTTTTAAGTTAAAATTCATTTTTAAGGAATGTAGAATTCCCATTTTCTGTGGTAATTTTTGACTACTCTGTAATATCTGTTTCAGAGTAACAGGCTTCAAAGTTCCCTAAATTCTGATTATATTTTTCCAAATTTGTGGATACATCTTAAAGAGAATCATAAATCTGTTTTTATCATAATTGTATTCTTCATCTATTTAATCCATGTAATGCATAGGTTCACTGTGGGAGAATATAAAAGGATTATTCTTTTTCTTAAGATATGAAATGAAGCAGCATTGTACCGTTAGTATGGTGCTATATGGGAAAAAAATTCCCACAAGGTTTTATTTAGATTCATATTCAAAATCTGCCCCTATGATTACTTTTCTACATACAGATCAAGGCACATTCCCCTGTTTGTCAAATGTGAGTAAAAATTCTTTCTACTACTTGGCAGTTCTGGTGAGATATATATGGGACACATTAGATATTCAGTAGTTTGCAGGTAACTGTGAGCCCAGAGACTTTATTTCAAGTCTCATATGTGCGCGCGTGCGCGCACGCATGCACACATGCACACACACACAAACGCGTGCACACACACACGTTTCTAATAGGATTTAACTGGTTATGTGGTTCACAAATTAATTCTTAAATGTTTGTTGATAGTCAGAGCATTTAAACTTTATTATAAATGTTTGCTTGTAGTTGCTGTAACTCTGTGTTGTGTGCTCTCTGAGCTGTCTGTGCTCTTCCAGTTTCTGCTAATGTCATGACTATTGCTTGTGTTATCCAAGTTGGAAACCTTGGCGCAATCTTTCTTCTCATTTCTTTGTAATTTTGCTCTGTAGTGATTTTTCCTATGCAAAGCTAATATTGCATAAAATATTATTGATGCTGTTATTAGGTAGACGGCTTAGGAAATACATGGACCCAAACACTAGTTTATATAATCACACTGATCACTGTTTCTGTAATTATCTTTTATTTGTTAGCATGTTTCTTACTTAGAAATTAAACATAGTTATAATTTTACAGTTACTTTTCTTATTTAATGTTTATTTCCTAATGGTTCATTAAATGACAAACTTATATAGACTGCTATTTTTTCCCCATTAACCTAGGTGGTGTAGTGAAGATGGAATTCCTTAGAATAACATTATCATTAGGATATGAGGTGTGAACCACTAGTCACCCTTCCAGCTCTTTATCTGATGGTAGTATATTCAGCAGATATTCATTTTCTAACTCAGCTCGTCATCTCTCTTCCATCTTCCTTGAGGGCATTTTAAGTTTTTGCTCCTGACATTGGGTTTGGACATGTGACTTCCCATGACCAATGAATGACCTGTTAACAGATTTGCCATAGCAAAACGCTAGATCTGTACTTATGCTTTGGACTTCATCAGTTGTCATGAGTTAGCATGCTCTTAAGTAGCTTCTAATTGATGGAGATGAATGACCAATGCTGGCTTTGATCTGTAGCTTTGTACCAACTCTACCTGAGCTCACCTACAGCCGAATCCTAGATAACCAGTGTACTTATGATCAAGAAGGAAAGGCACCTTGTTGTTTGTTGCTGAGGTGTAGGAAAGTTTTTACTCAATATTGTTGTGACTGTATCTAAGAGATCCAAGAGGATGCTGTTTTAAAGGGTTTTATCTGGGCACTGATTTTAGAGCATTGGCTTTCCATGTAGAATTATGGCCTTTACCATTTCATAGCATCAGCTTGTCACAGAACCAGCATCAGTATAGGACCTATTCAGGGATGGAGATCTGTCACAAGGCTGCAAACAGTACAGATCTAGAAGAAGGTCTTGGTTGATATTGGCTGTTTTCCCAAATCTGCTTGTCCTTGAAAATTGTTTATAGGAGATTATGGTAGTGACTTCCTCTTTTTGTTAGATCAAAGAATTGTATTTTCTTAGTTGTAAAAAGAGAAGTGAATACACAGTCTCTTTAATTATGGAAAGAGCCTATTAAAATTCCATTTTGTTTTTAGAAGTAAACTTATAAAGGAAGCTGGAGGAGGCCAAGCACCTTTTTAAAATAATGATTGTCTTGGGCTAATTTCTTCACTGTGCCTTCAGCTTTTAGATGCCAACCCTACTGTGTGGTCTCATTTGCAATCAAAACTGATTGGAAAGGAAAGGCTGGGGTGCCAGAGACCTCCCTAAAGCAAAGGGCTCAGAAACCTGGCCAATGTTTATCCTATTTACTCTCAGCAGTACTTTTATTTATTTTTCCTTCAAGTTGGGGTGGCTGATGGGAGTGGGACAGGGACAGTATTTCTGTGGATATTGTAATACAGCCTTGATAAGAGAATATTGAAAAAGAGAAAAAGATACTTTGCAAAAGCTGGAGCTTTTCGTAGTGTTTTTCTTCTTGCGTATATAATCTTGATCTTTCCCTTTGCTCTGAGCTCCCCCCTCTGGCATTCACAGCATATTTTCTTTTCTGTATTTACAAACCTCAAAGCTTTCCCACCAAGTCATTTTGCAAATACTCTGCACTGTGCAGTGACACTAGGGGTGCTTTAATTTTCTAGAGAGTAGGGTAAAATAGTCTAGGGAGGAACAGCCTGCAACGTTTACTAACTTTGAATCAGTGCAGGATAAAGTAAAAAACCCAATCCACCGTTTATATTGCTTAAAAATACTTTGAGCTTGATAATCATTTTTCTGTCCTTGTGTGCCAAGTCTCTTGTGAGATCATTGACAGATCCATCTGGTTCTTTGCTTTTGTAATTAATTTTTCATCATTATCCTGCTATGTCATATTTTCTCTCTCTCTCTCTCTCTTTCTCTCTCTCTGTCTGTCTCTCTCTGTGTGTGTCTTTCTGTCTTAGTCTCTCTGTGTGTGCATCTCTGTCTGTCTCTGTGTGTTTTAAATTTCTGCTATATCATATTTTCTTTAAATGAAAATTAGTAACACCCAGGGTTTTGTTTTTGTTTGTGTTTTTCATTAAAGTACTGTTTTAAGATCCTGATTTTTCAGTGTAGCTTAAATTTCCAGAAAGCAGAATCTATCTTTGAATTGTAAACATTATAACAATGGAAAGTTTTGTGCTAAGTATTTTTCTAGTTTGATTACTTTGTCAAACTATACTTCAGATTTTTCTTTTTTTCTATTTATTTATTACTTTATTGAAGATAAAGTTTTTTTTCCCAAACAGTATATTCTGATCACTTATTCCCCCCGCTTCATTTCCTTTCAGATCCTCCCCATACCCTACCCATCCAACTCCATGCCTCTTTCTCTCCCTATTTAGAAAACACACAGGCAAATGGAGAGAAAAAACAATCAAACCAGAATGAAAAACAAACACAGAAAAACAAAATAAAGAAAAACCAAGAGAAATACAGACAGGTTTACACACACACACACACACACACACACACACACACACACCAACAATAAAAACACAAATTCAGAAACCTTTTTAATGATTGTTGTGCATTATCTTAAACTTGATTGTGATGCTTCTGTTGAACTTTATCCACATTTCCTTTGTGAGTTGTTTCATAGTAGGCCAGAGGCTCCTCTTCATTCCTGGAGACTTGCATACTTTCTCTTACTCAGAACTACCCCCAGTCTTTCATTTCTTTTTATCTGATTCTGTCTGTTTCTCATACCATCTGTCTGCTTTTGTATTCCTATGCTGTTTGGCTGTTGATCATTCTAACTTCTTATATTTATTTTAGAGGAGCTTTTCATATTTTTAAGTGGATGAACTACTGGGATGCAAGTTGCAACGATAGAGAACGAAGGTGTTTAGCACTGAGTGAAGATGTGATCTGAAAACATTCCACAGTATCAAATACATAAGTTGCTCTCTGTGGACTATAGACCATATTTCAATTTGCCCTCGATATGTTCTTTGATTCTTATTATTCTGAATGATCCAGGCTACTAGATAAATTATTACCTAGCATCAGGCGAACTCATTTAAAAACCTTTATTATAAGGTCCTATATTTTAGTCCTTTCTGCCTATATTTGAATTAGTTAAGTCTTAGATATTCAGTGGGCATCCATTTGTATGAAACAATATTTCATTATCTTATTAATTTCCATTTTCTTATTAATTTATGGGTTATGCTTATAGTTATTGTAGTCCCTTTATAATGCTATCTCACCTTTGTTGAGCAGATAAGTGAATGAGCATATTATTTAATTTTACTGTTGCAGTTATTAAATTCCCTAAGAAATCCAAATTAAGGGGAAAGGGTTTATTTTGACTCACAGGTGAGTGTACAGTTCATTGTGGCAGCAGGAGCTTGAGACAATGGTTCATAATTTTATCCATTGTCAGGAAACAAAGGGAGATGAATGCTGGTACTGAGTTTGCTTTCTTCTTTCTATTCAGTTTGGGACTCTCGCTCATGGGATGGTATCATCCATAGTTAGGGTGGTATTCCCAATTCTTCTAATCTAATAATCCTTCACAAGCAGTTTGAAGCTTTTCTCCTAGGCAATTGTAGATTGTACCAAGTTGAAAGGTTTAACTGTCACAGTGAACAGTGATGCTTTTGACAGTGTTTCGCCCACCCCTGTTCTTTAGTCAGATATCTGGTTATAATATCTTTACATCTAATGACTTCATTTTTTTAAAAAAAAGATTTATTTATTTATTGTATATACAACATTCTGCCTCCATGTATGCCCACATGCCAGTACATGGCGCCAGATCTCATTACAGATGGTTGTGAGCCACCATGTGGGTGCTGGGAATTGAACTCACCACCTCTGGAAGAGCAGCCAGTGCTCTTAACCCACTGAGCCATCTCTCCAGCCCCATCTAATGACTTCTTATTGATCTTTTACTACCCATGTTAGATACCCATGGAACATGAGAATTACCTTAATAGTGATCATTGCTATTAATTATTATTGTCATTTAGCCGGTAGTATTAACCAAGAGAAGTTATTAAAGAGTTTGCTATTCTTGTGTCACTCATTGTGTTTATTCTTATTAATCAAGATAAGAGTGTCAATACAGTGTATATAGCCTGGCCGTGCTATCTCAACCTCTCGGATACTGGAATTATGGGTATATAGCACTGCAGTAGGCATCTTGGTTATTTTTAAAAGCGGTTTGCGCCTTGTCCCCAGCATCTCTATAAATTGACTGGGGATGTCAATTTTACCATGTCTTAGACGTTCATTGTACTTTTTTTTTATCTGGTATGTCTGTCATCACCATTTATCCACCTGAGCCTTGGCCTCTTAATGAGAAGATCCTGGAATATGATTCAAGATGTGTTTTTTAGGCCCAAGCTGTTATTATTTATACCAATGATGTTATATATAGATGTTAAATCCCCTTCCTTTACATGAGTCATGCATATATATATGGCTTTTAGTTTGGTTTCTTTCGTATGTACTTATTAATGCATACTCTGTGAAACACAGTATGATCTGTTAAAAAATGAAATTCCCCTCACACATAGAAAATTTTTCATGTAGAAAATGCAACATGTAATTGTTTCAGCGTATGTTTTTGTTAATTCATAACTGCTTATGCTCTTTCCCCCTAGCATAATATCAGCCTCCTGGCAGCATATGCCTCAATATAAATTTGTCTGTTCACACTCTTTATATATTGGGGATGAATTATTGACAGATATTTGAGTGTTTTGACTGTGAATGTATTGTGTTTGAATGTGAGATGCCTTATTACTTTATTTGGCCAAAAATAATCTTCATGGAAAAGGTGCTTTTTAGATTTCTGTCTCTGTCTTTAACTTTGCATGTTCTCTAAATACTTAGTAATTTATTTGAAAACAAAATGCTAAAAATATTTGTTCACATTTATATTGTGGATTGTGTATTGTACCTTTTTGGAATCTTAAAAATGTATCTCAAATATTCTTTATTCTGGTGTTTTTTTTTTAAATATTTATTTATTTATTATGTATACAATATTCTTTCTGCGTGTATGCCTGCAGGCCAGAAGAGGGCACCAGATCTCATTACAGATGGCTGTGAGCCACCATGTGGTTGCTGGGAATCGAACTCAGGACCTCTGGAAGAGCAGGCAGTGCTCTTAACCACTGAGCCATCTCTCCAGCCCCTATTCTGGTGTTTTTATTCTAATTATTTATTTTTAAATTATCAGATGTATACGTACTTTGTCCTTTGCCATTATGTTATTTATGAAAGAAAAAATGCCCATGCGGTGCATTTTTCTTTCTGCGGAGAGGACATGAGAGATTTGGTAGCATTCCCGTTGCAGCTCATTGTGTTTTCTCATGTTTCCTCTGGGAGCAAGTGTTGCTTGCTCCGGCTCTGCTGAAGAGTGTAAGAAGATTGCTTCTAGGCTCATGGAACTCACAATCTGGGTGAGAGTGCCACTGATTTCGCTCCTAAAATTCAACATTTCTCTTTCTAACCATGTTAAGACTGATAGACTATTCATTATTTTTGCCCTCCTCTCAGATTTTCTGTTTTCCCATTTTCCTGTGATATTTCCATAATGAGTTTAAATGAGCCCACAAGTGTGTGAGTTGAATTCTCTTGAGAGGCTCAGCTTCCCAGCCAGGCCTGCTGATTGGTGTGAGTTCAGTTTTGTCAAGTGTTCCACATCTGCTTTTTGTCAGTCACTATTTTTGCAAAGTCTTCATTCTCTCTAATTATACAAATATGTCTTCTTCATTTTTCTTGTCAAAGACAAATTAAAAAGAATTAGTTTCTGAGCTAGTTTAGTCTTCATTAATTCTGTGCCCTACTCTGTTTTTAGCAGCATTTTTCTTTTCCTAGTCTTCTCCCCACTCCTTGATAATTTTAAAAGCTTGTCTTCTCATGTCTGCCTTACTTGAGTAGCATGAATTAATTTGCTACCTCTGACTCTTTTCTCTAAGTTATAGCTGACTGTAAGAAGATACTTTTTCACTTTTCTCTTATTTAGTTCAGATCTGTCTTTGTCTGTAATATTTGAAGAGTCATTTGTGAAACTACATTAGGTGTTTCTTGTTCATTATCATTTGCCCCAAGAGGAATTTAATCCTATATGTGTTAATTATTTAATTATCTTAATGATGTCTTATATGGTACCCTGGACTCTTACATCCTGATGAAATTATCCTTCATTCTAGGGCTCTTCAGAGTTCTTGATTCTTTAATGTTTGGGCATTTATATTTAAATGCTTCTTATATTTACATAGTTTATGCCTCACTTTCTGTGTTTCCTCCCGCTCCCCACTACCTAGGTTGTGTATCTTCTTTCTTCATTTCCCTGGTTGCTTATATGTCTATTTTTGTTTGTGATATTTACACCTTTCCTGTGTACAGTGCAGTACCTTTGGCTAATGTACTTGGTTTTCAAATTTTTATAATGACCATGAGAATCATCTGGAATGTTGGAAGTCCAGGTTCTTGGGTTCTAGCTTCAGAGATTCTCGTTCATTTGGTTAGTCAAGAGCCTTGAACGCTTCATGTTAGCCCAAGATTTTGGATGATTACGGAACCAACCACAACATTGTATATTGCTACTGCCTGCTCTTTTGCCTTCTTTCTTGTATATTCTTTTGTAAATCCTTTTCTAATAGTGCTATCCGTATGATATCATGTTAGTTACCAGAATATCACATTGGGCAAAGTGTTTAGGGTCTAGGTCTTGCAGAAATTCCTAGTACATTGAGTTATTTCTTCGTGTCTTCAGCTTAAAAAATACTTTGACATCTTGGCTAGTACTGAGAAAGTAACAACATTAATATTTTTATCAATATTTTTCTGTGGTGCTGATGATTCATAAAAGCCAGTATTTGGGCCCTCGACTTTGGAGTTGTGGTTTTAATCTCCCTTCTTTTTGTGCTTCATTTGTCAGATGAGCACAATTTGACTATACCACACACAGTGAGCTCTATCCCCAAGGCCTTAATATCAAGTTTAGAGGAAATCTACCATAATTAATGAGTCCTAATATATTAGTTCCTTCCCAACTTCAGGTAGGTTAAAATGGAAAACAATGTGCATTGTGTGATTTATGAAACTCAGTGCATACATTTATATTTATGTTCTATTTATGAGACTATAGTACCACATAGAGCTGCTTTCTGGAACCTGGGAACAAAAAAGCCAGTACTACTCTTGTAGTCACAAAAGTCTCTCTCTCTCTCTCTCTCTCTCTCTCTCTCTCTCTCTCTCTCTCTCTCTGTGTCTGTGTGTGTGTGTGTGTGTGTGTGTGTGTGTGTATGCTGATCCATTTCTACTTGTGTTGTGGCCAGAGAGTTATATAGGTTATCTTTCTCACTTTTTCTCTTTGTTGGGTTTTTAGACATGTTCCCTTATTGAAATGAGAAACCTACTCACTGGCTAAGCTAGTGAGGCTCCGTGAATCCACTTCTCTAATCAGTTCTTATGAATTATAGCCTCATTTTATGTTTTCTTTTCATTATTCTCACTTAAAAGCACTTTACGAAACCAGTTTAGTGATCAAATGGCATAGTCACTTGTTGCTACTCCTTAACACCACTGCATGCATGTCAGCTATTTCCAGACCAGGGCCCGGAGTGGGTAACTTCAGCTATCATACCCTCTACGAACTTTAAGTTTCATTATTTCTCTTCATATTTTCATCCGATTTTGTTGGAGAGAGAGCATACCTTATCTAGAGAGCAAAAGGAAAGCAGTACTAACAACTTTACACTTATGCACACCATTATTCTTCCTACTGGTTTCCATTTCCTTCTTCTACAAGTACTTTTCGGTTTTTTTTTTTTTTTTTTTGGTTTTTCGAGACAGGGTTTCTCTGTGGCTTTGGAGCCTGTCCTGGAACTAGCTCTTGTAGACCAATCTGGCCTCGAACTCACAGAGATCCACCTGCCTCTGTCTCCCGAGTGCTGGGATTAAAGGTGTGCGCCACCACTGCCCGGCTAAGCACTTTTTTTTTTTAAATTGAACTCTACATTTTTCTTTGTTCCCCTCTTTGCCTCCCCTTTCCCTTTTAAGCCCTCCCCCAAATTCCCAGTGCTTCCAATTTACTGAGG
>JAQHUG010000069.1:1082090-1139338 GCA_028555095.1 Dicrostonyx torquatus | reverse complement strand
CTGACTGCTAGACTCTGTTTCCTCTTTGCGACCAGAGGAATGTTTTTTGGGACATTGATCCGTAAATTTTATCCCCTCCAATAAAATACCCCTTTTTAAATGAAACTGGTGTAAGATTGTCCTGCGACATTACAGTTATCCTTTTTAACATGTTAAAAGTGTTTTACCTCCTTCCTCCTTTTATATTGTGGTATTAAAGTGTATGGAAAATTAAATGTGCGGTTGAATTTTGGTATTGACTGGAACTCTCTCCTGGTACTATTCTATGTTTCTGTTTTATTATTTTCACTTGTGTCTTCTTTCTCTTTACTTAATATTTCTCATCTCCATGGCCGTACTCTGGTAAGTGGTATACTTGTCGAATAGGAACACAATAATGGTGTTCCTAAAATGCCATGGGACCCAGTGCAATGTGTGGGACCCTCCTTCTAGGTTTTTGTGTTAGGGAAGCCCCAGATACTTCCAAAAGTAGTCATGCTCTTGTCTTTCTTCTATTTTACCAACCAGAGTTAATTGATGGCACAACACAGCCATTGCAATCATGGTGTCATAGCATCTGTGTTTGCCTATAGTGAACCTGTACAGGATTGGGTCTTTGATCTGCCATCAAATATCAGGCGGGGACACAGAAGGTTTTACTACTTTCTGCTAAACTACTGGCTACTGATGGATTCTGGAGGGGTAACAGTTACCATCTTTACTTGTAGGCTTCTGTTGAGCTCTCATGCTCAGTGGTTAGCTCCCAACCCAGGGTCTGACTAAGCTTAGTGGGTTACAAAATAAATAAAAATTTGAGATTTTGGGAAAGGGACCTGTAGGGATAAAAGAGTGATTGACCAAAATGTGGGGAATGTGAGGTGGTAGGGCTGACAGTAATTAGGTGACATCATTTCTATGTACTTAATTGACAAAGAACAAGTGCAATAAGAGTTAACATAGTTTTTTTTTTTTCTTAAGTGGATCCATGGGGGTGTTAGTGTGACTTTGCATCTGCATTTGTTTTCTGGACCTTATTTTTATTGACTTATAAATTCCTTCTGCTATATACTTGATGACTGAAAGATAGCAGTTTTCAACTTATATTCTGGCAAGTTGAAATTTTGTAAACTCATTATAGAATTTACTCAAGTGTGTATATGCAGCCATAGGTTTCTGACCTTTAGGATTTATTGAGTCCCCCAAATCTCACTCTTAGTAAATACTGTGTTTGAAAGGATTGCTTAAACCTGTGTAATGTGCTTTATAGTTAACATCTGAGGTTCCAAAGCCCTGTGTGGGTGTTGTACTTTTTTCTTTGCAGGTGTGTGCGAGAAGGCTTCGGAATACAGAATGATGGCATAGACAATACAACTGAAAACTGTTGGTGGTATTAGGATCCATGGTTTTACTTTTATCTACTAGATTTCTTCCATCACCTCAGTGGGTTTTAGCCTTGGTTATACATTAGAATCATCTTGGGAAACAAACTAAAACATAAACCAACAAGAATCATGCTCCTGCCTTGAAAATGATATTTACAAACAAACCAAAATTCTTTTCCAAATAATTCTAATGTGTGTGGGGTCATTGTGAGATTCTGCCCTGTACCATGGTACCTTTCTGGAATTTTCTTAATTCTGAGGCATTATCGAGCAAACCAGAACACAGGTTAACGACTTTAGTAAGGAGACCCACCACCCTCTTATTCTGGCAAACTCTAAAAAGGAGCAATTATTCAAAAGAAAGAAATTTTTACCATTTTCTGGAAAATGAATGGATGTGGAGAGCACCATGTTAGTGAGATAAGAAAGACAAGCATCATGCATGAAATCTAGATCCAACCAATACATGTGCATGTACACACATATCTGATATAAACCAGAAGAGGGACTACATACTTACTTTAATGATTCACTCTTTTCTTTTTATAAATGTAATTAAATGCCTATTACAGAGGTGTTTGGAAAATAGACATTTGAAAAACATCCAGAACCCCACACTCTTGGGATATTTTTATTTTTCACTGAAATGTTTATTTACTTTAAAGTATTAGAATCCTCTACTTTGTTCTTTGAAGCATTCTTAATACAGGTCTAGTCACAGAATTCAGACCAGAGAATAATTAATTAAAACCTAATGATTCAGATAGTTTAGTATGAGCTTTAAATATGTGAAAAAATTATTTCTCAAGTTCCCAAGGAAAACCCACAAATAACTTAATTACAGTTTATGTTTTCTATGTAACTGTTTTAGAGAATGAGAAAAAATAATGCACTTTTCATTTATTAAGTCTGAACTGCTTTACCCAATGTGTTTAAAATTGTTGAGCCACTCTCAGTAAGTGATAGAAAGAATGGTACTGGTGTTGTTTAAAATACTTTGGTTGTGATTTAGCTTCTAGGCAGAGGAACCAGGAAGAGATGCAGCTCAGGGGTTGTTGTGGAGTCCTGCTGTGCCCTAGGTCTGCACAGTGTGCCTATGCACATTCCAACCAGTTCCATTACTAACACTGGGCCTGGGGAAAGTCATCAGTGAATCCCACATTTCATAACTTCCTTATCCTTAGAGTTGGAAATTCTACTGCTTCTTGGCAGCCTCAATTCTTTATCCCCTATAATGAGTAGAATTGTATTGCTAACCTCTGAAACTGGTGCCTCTAGCCGTAGCTCCACAGATATTTTTTATATTTAGTCATACTGGGTTAAGGTGAGTCGCCCTGAATTTAGGTGGAACCTGGTTTAATGATTCTTGTCTTTTAAGAAGATGGAAATTTGATTATTGAGACTTGGAAACACAAGAAGAATGCTACTTGACAACAGAGGAGGAATGTGGAATAGTATTTCCATAGGCCAAGCATTGCTGATAACCCCCATAACAGGGCGATTCAAAGACCAGGCCTCCCCAAGAGAGCCAGAGACCATGGAACAGTCAAGGAGCTTTCATTCCCCGGACCACAGAAATCATGGCCCCACAGATACCTTGATTTCAGCCTCAGCTTCTAGAACTGAGAGGATGTGTTTCTGTCTTAAGCCACTCAGTGGACTTCATTATGCCAGTTGGAGGAGCCTTATAGATTGCCTCAAACATGGATTTTCAGTTTATGGTCTCTAAAATGTGAAGACTTATATTGTTTCTAAAGCACACTCTTTTCCTTTAAAATACCTCTATAGACATTGTTTCAGACTTTTCTGCCATTTAGTGTTATAGAAACTATGCAGCTCTTCAGATTTTTGGTCTTTTTTAATAATGTCTTTATTCTGCTCCTCTCCCCACTTCTGCTGTGTGAGAATATGTTCCTAGCTAAGGGTCATTTATTGGCTCGACTACTCTAATACCAATTGCTGCAAACTCTTCTGTTTTGTTCTTAATGTTTTCCCTCCAATAAAGAACATTTTTTCATTCTCATTCATATTCTCTGTCCCTTTTCCTCTTCCCCCTTTCTTTCTTTCTGTTTGTTTTATGTAATTTTGAGGCTAAAATCCTGTTCTCATAATTTTCCTATTTATCATCCATTCTCAGTTGTTTTAGACTTGTTATTGTGAGTCCCATGTTCCTTGAAGAGCATGTCTGAAATTCTTTTGTGTCTCTGACTTTATTTTATGTGATATCAATTATTACTAACCTTGTGCCTTTATTGTGATTTTGTTACAACATTTTTGTTTTCCTGGCATCCTTTTTAACTTTCCCTGGTTTCCTTTAATTTTATTATCAATGACTTTTTTTTTCCAGCCAGTTTTTCCCTTGAAAGAATTCTTTTACTGTTGCAAGAAGCCGTTTGATTTATGTGCTTCAATGGCTGACAGGATGTACTTGATTTTAGTTTGTTGCAGTGCACCCATTCCCCAGTTTTTTTACTTGTTTATTCTGTTTTGCAGCATAAACTCTATCCAGACCCATTGTTTGCCCACTGTTGGAATACAAGGAATGCTTCTTAGCATGTTGCCTAAATATCCAGGTGCTAATTAAATAAATTATTTCCTGAGTTTTACTGCTACAAAGTACTTTTATGAGTATACAGAGAAAAACCTGAGTATTCAAATAAAAATCAATTTTCCTGATTGCCCTTTCTTTATCTATGACATTTTACAAAAGGTGATTGTATTGTCAGAATTCTTTCTTCTCTACTCTTCTGCTTTCAAGTAACTTCTTTAGTTTGAAGTGCTGTTCTAATGGACATATGGATCAGTTTATGTTTTCATGAGGAGAATGGTGCACTGGGAGGGCTAATAGCATCAGTGTGGTCCAGAGTGTTGTTCAGCATTGTTTCTTTGGGTTATAGAAAAAGAGGGGGAGGCTTTCTGTACCTTTTCTACATAACAGGTGGCTTTCCTTGGAACAGCATCATTATATCATTATGTGAAGTTTTAAGTCTGTTCTTTCAGCGTTGGACTTAGTGGGGATTCATTAAACATTCTGGCAGTAGCTGTGCTTGGATCTTGATTTTGCCGTTGTGAGTTGTTTTCATGTCTTTTTCATTTTATAAGTCTTTTAATGGGTGGGTGTGTGGGTGAGATTGTGGGGTACTACTCATTAGAATATATCTTAACATTTAAATTTCTCTCATTTCTACTTGTAGATTGCCTAGTAAGTTGTAAATTAAAGGAATATTGTCTTTTATTTTCTTTACCTATAAATGGGATTTTAAAATTAAATATATATGGTAAACATAGGCCAGCATATTTAGGAAGCCAGAAATTTTTCTAATCTTTTTTTGTATAATGTAAGAAAAAATATATTCTTGAATGATTTTCTCTATTTCATGGGCTCATGATATTTAACATTTTCACTTTTCTATTTATATATTTCCTATACCTTCATTTCTAGAATGTAAATGTATATGGGTATTTTGCTTGCATGTGTATCTGTGTACCTTGTGATTGCCTGGTACCCATAAAAGCCAGAAGAGTCCATCAGATTTCCTGGAGCTGGAGTTACAGATGGTTGTGAGCCATCAATTGGGTCCTAGAACTCAAGCCTGGATCTTCTGGAAGAGCAGCCAGTGTTCTTAACTGCTGGAATATTCCTCTAGTTGATGGGCATGATTCATTTAAATATCCCTGGGGCAGATAAAGACTTTTAAGGAAGGTTGGAAATTTCAGTGTTAGAATGGTTACTTAGCTCTGATTTGAGTATTTGTACCACTAAAAAAAAATAAGGAGTTTAGACTCATCATCTGAATGACTTTCTGGGACCAGATGAGATGGTCCTCTGATGCTGATGTGTTCTGTAAGATTTCCAGCATGGTGCTAATTTCCAGTTTGCTGCTACTGTGGCCTTGCTCAGCTTATAATTAGTGGACGGAAATAGTTCAGTTATTTTGAGTAAAATGGCAGCAGTATGCTATGACAGATACAGAGATATACTGTTTGGCTATTACCTTTTTTAATTAAAAATTTTAATTTGTTAAAAAACATGGCAACTAAGTTTATGGTCTAAATCACTTCTTAGTAGTGTTGACGTTATTAACAGGATGTTTGCCTTCTATCTTCCTCACTGAGAGCAGTTGAAGGTCTGGTTATCATCCTGGTTGTTGATTAGTTTTTCTAGTAAGAGGAATTCAGGAGAAGCCAAAGACAAAACAAGAAATTTTGAAAACATTGGAAGAGATGGAATAAATTGTCCCTACAGCAGTAATGAAAGCATGTATCTCATGTGTACATTTTTAAAGATGATTATTTTTAGGTAGTTTAGATAGCAAGAGAATTTGTATCTTCAGATATAGAAATAGCGAGGTGGTTCTGTGTTGATAATATGTAGTAAATTTGAGGAGAAATCTGATGACTAGGCTGGAACAATTTTATAGCCCAGCCTTCTAGAAAAAACAAGAACTGTCTACCTTCACGTACCCTCTGTCATAGACATATCTCCACTCAGCCTTCCATTCTCATCTTTTATGTTCAAAATTATTACCCTTCTCTACAAAAGTTATTTTTAACTGGGTTGTTTTTTTTCTCCCCTATTTTAGGTTGTTTACAGCAGCTGACAGTAAGAAATTTACCTTGTGGAAACATGTTCTTAGTAGTGACAGAATAGCCAACAAGACGTTACATATGTGAACTACTAACCTTTATGTATACTGTGAGCCAATATGTGGACATTTGAAATAGACCTCTCCTTACAATTCAGTCATGTGAGGTTAATTGTTTAGTTTGATGGTTTATTTCTATTTTTCCCTCCATTAAAGTGTCTTATAATGGCATCCCTAGTCATTCATCAATCTCCTTTCTGGTATGTAAAGTCTGCCTGTGTCCACCCTCTGTCAGTCTGTAAGCTTAACATGACATATATACATGGAAAGGAATGTTACCTTTTCAGGAAGGAGAATAAGCTATAAATATGAACAAGGCTTTAAAAGAGCCTAACATAAATCACTAAGAAAAATTTGTATTCAACCATAGGACTATAAAAATCACCGTGAATTATAAATAATGCAACAAGGTTACAGAAATCATTTTATGTGAAAGCAAACGTATATTTCCACTTGCTACAATAAGGCTCAGTGATTTTAATATTATTCATTGACCAAATTGTATATGGAATACCATATAGTAGAAATTTGCGTAATAAAAGTTCTTGGAGATAATTGATAATATGGAGTACTATGCTTACTTACCAGTGGAGATTGCATTTACTCTGCATTGCTGTGAGGTATCAAAATAAATCTCTTTGTCACTCGCTATTTGTAACTTTATACATGTATATATATATAATAAATCATTTGTATAAATTATATATACAGACAATTATTTTTCCTGGGAAGTTCTGTTTTGTGTAGTTTAGCCTTCCTTCTGACTTGCTCCTAGCCAGCCTCAGCTGTGTAATCTTTCTTCCTCAGGCTCAAGGTCCTGTGCTTGTAGGTGGGTACAACCATCCCTGGCTTCCTCTCTTTGACATGTTTTACTTAGTAGTATGCAGATTTTAAACTCTTTGAAAATCAAAGTCTGTATTTGAAGTTTCAAACTTTTTTTTTTAGCCCCCCGAAACTAGTGATGACTTTTATGGCACTTAACATATTAAGAACCCAAATAGTTTTGTTAAACATTTGTTGTTTCTTCCCCATTGTATCAACTTAAGTAATATTTTCTTGGGAAATTAACCATAGATGGATGTTTATAACCTTTTAAGCATGTTGCAAAGAGAATAGCCTTTATTAAAGATATTACCTCTTGGATAGCAATCATGACATTTTTGCTGAAGAAAGGTTTGCTTATAGTATACGACTTTAATACAACTAAAGAGTTATGTGTTAACCTGGGCTGGGCAGCAGTGGCGCTAGCCTCTAATCCCAGCACTCATGAGGCAGAGGCAGGTGTAGCTCTGTGAGTTTGAGGCCTTCCTGGTCTAAGGATCTAGTTCTAGGACAAGCTCCCGAAGCTACAAAGCGAAACCCTGTCTCAGGGTGGGGGGCAGTATATGTTAAGTATTGAGTTTATTTTGAAAGCAGGATACTTTTTTTCCTATTAAAGTACTTTGTTCATGATATTCAGATTGAACAACTTCAATTAATCCAGGTGTAGAACACAGTGTTCTTTCTTAGATAGCTTCCTGGTTGAGATCATACTAACTCTATTTTTAACAGCATTGGCATTTCAAAACAATATATGACTAAGTTCAGAGTTCTATGATTCAGACTGTTTTTAAATGTCAGTCTTACTGGAAACCAGAGTAGACCACTATTAGACTTCTACTATTACTCACTTGTAACCATTTCAAAGTCTCTGAATGCTCAGTTTCTAAGAGATTAGGAAATGTTTCAAACTGGAAACTTTCCCCGCACTTAAACAACCATTTTATTTTTTGTTGCATTTTATTTCTTTTTTGGAACCACTTCCTGCTTTATTAGTGAAGCTAAAGATTATGAAAGAAAATTCATGTTTAGAACAGAACATATTTCTAAGGTAGCAATAAGAAAATTGTGACATATAACAAAATGTAGTTTTTATTTCCAAGTTTGTACCTACAGAACCTTTTCTGTTGCAGTGAGTTCTGGCTATATTGAGAGCTACCCAGAGTTGAGGAAGTTAAAGTGGTGGATAAAGAAGCGAGTTGTGAGTTCTGGCTATGACTGAGCTAGTGCTGTCTGAATAGATAAGCACTGACTCTCACTTTACAACTACATGTGAGATATACAAAATTGGAAGGTCACAAATAAATCACTGCTATTTTGACTTAAAAATCAGATGATCTATCTGTAGTGGTAGTGATGTGTTAAACTTTCAAAGTAACAATTTTATGCAATGCAAAACAGTTTAGCTGTTCGCTTGACCCTTATAGGCCAGATCATAAACTGAGATTATGTTTTGAGAGCTATAGATCTTAAACTATTTAGCCTTTGAGAATATACTTACAAGAAATAAATTATGAGGCTAATCTGTTTAATTTTTGTCTTCATTTAAGTCAGAATGTCCTTGGGTTATAATTCTGTACACTGTTGAGGTACTTCCATCAATGAGTACTTATTAAAGATGCATTTTTTTTTTTACCAGTATAAAGTAAATGTAAAGGAATTGGGCATTACCTCCGGCTCTGCATTGTCTAACTTTTTCTTGTATGTCATTAGAACTGAATTGGGTAATTGTTATATTTAAATGGCTCACCAGATTCTTCTGGAGCCAACAAGTAGCTAGAAAAGTTTTGTGTTAATGCTTAATGGGTTCAGCAAAAAAGAACAGTTGTACAGAAACAAACAGATTAGCCAATAACAGTATCATATGTTGCCATATGGAGTACAGAATTATAGTTTACATTCATATGGTCAGATTATCAGGTAGTCTTAGAAGGGAGGGGAACTTCAAATGGCTACTTTGGTAGATTGGGTAGTAACTGTAAACCAGAATCTGTTCAATGTGTCAGAAAACTTAGGTGACTGTATGAATGAAGCTCCACCAGCTCCTTTAAATGCTATAAATAGTCGTTTTGAACTGAATGGTAGATGTGAATTTCCAAATTTATACAGCTTACAGTTGGGCAGCAGCTTCAGAGCCAAATTCTTAGAGCACAAGATGACGCATATAATAGGTGGCTTGTAGATCTGAATCAGCTCCACCTAGCATATAGGTGACAAATGGAAGTGCCTAGCTCATAAAAAATATTCATGAATACTGTTTCTGCTCATAAATGAAATTATAGGAATAATCCACAGAAAATAGAGAATAGAGATAAACTCCAAGCCGCTGGATGGGATCTGCTGGTGGGATGGTTTTTTGGATTTGTTGTTGCATGACTATTTGTATAAGTGAACAGAGAAACAAAATGTCATTGTTTCTTGGAACAGAAGAGCGCTGTAGAGTGCTGAAAACTTCTTTTGTGTGTGCTCATTACCTAGTGTGCTACCTTGCATACTTTGCAGATATGCTGCTGAATGAACAGAAATACCACTGAAAGTTTGATATTTGTGTTGGGTCATGAAAGGAAAGTGAAATTGACTTAGAGGGGAAAGGAATTTTTTTTAATTAGTAAAAAATCTGTGAACTAACTTGATTTGGTGAGACAGTAACTTGCTAGTCTGATTGGAGCCCTGTTGTACATTTTGTAGTGATGACTGATTATCAAGAAATTTTTGTTTGTCTTCTTTTGGTTTTCCAAGATAAGGTTGATATGGGATGTCCTTCTGTGTATATTTTGTTTTTATGTGTTGGTGAATAAAGCTGTTTGGGCCAATTGCTTAGCAGAGTAAAGCCAGACAGAAAATCAGAACAGAGATAGAGAAAGTAGGCAGAGTCAAGGAGAGGCCTTGTAGCTGCCAAAGGAGAAAGATGCCAGAACACCAGAGCTTTACCTGTAGGCCACAGCCTTGTGTTGATACATAGTTAAGAAGAAGCCTGAGCTAATACACCAACCAGTGTTGTAATTAATATAACTTCTGTGTGGTTATTTGTGTCTGGGCAGGCAGGAAACGAAAAAGGAGTCTTCATTTACACAAGGTTTTTTTCTCTATGCACCAGTCCTGGCTGTCCTGGAACTTCTCTGTAGACTAGACTGGCCTTTAACTCACAGAGATCCACCTGCCTCTGTCTTCAGAGTGCTGGGATTAAAGATGTGCAGCACTACCACCAGCCCAGCTAAGAGGTTGTTTTAAAAGACTTAACTCTTTTCTGTGCAGTGGTGGCTCAGGCCTTTAATTCCAGCACTTGGGAAGCAGAGGCAGGCAGACATAGCTGCTTTCTTTCCATCTCTTGCTCCTTTCCCTTAATTGAAAACCTGTCCTGATTCTCTATTTTGTTTGCTAAACCTGATATTATAGAAAAAGGTGCCAGGTTTGTAGATTTATTGTTCGAACACACACACACACACACACACACACACACACACACACACACACACACACAGAGGTTGTCGTATGAGGGAGGAGGAATGGAGAAGTGAAGAAAGTGGATATGAAAACCCTTTTATTCTTTGAACTCAAATTAAGAGAACGTGATACTACTCTACAGAGAAATTCTGTGTTTAGAATAAACCCCTCTTCTAGTTGCTGTTTCAATCAGGATCTAGTCAGGGTTTATGTGGCAGCCCAGAGCATCCATGTCATCCTGCATAGAGGTCACACTGAGTGGGCCCTTCTGTCAATGAATTGCATTCAGAGCCTTATTGACATTTGTGGGTTTGAATCATCAAACATAACACTTCCCAAGGCTGTTCTCTGGAAGAGGGAACCTCTTCATTAAAGTTGGTGCATCTTACTGTTTTTGAGCTGTAACCAAAGGCTCTGCTAAGGACACCTCTAGTCTATTAGAGACATTTTTCAAAACGTTAGTCAAGTAAGAATTATTTCCTTCCCCTTTCCTTTCCCCCTTTCCTTTCCTTTTTCCTTTTTTCTTTTTTCCTTTCCTTTTTCCTTTCCTTTTCTTTCCTTTCGATTTCTTTTTAACTGTATAATCTTGCCCTTACAAGCCATGCAGTACTTTGTCATTTAGGGATTTCTCTAAAACTCAAGTGCTTCTGTGGCAAATTTATTCACAATACCAGGTAACAGAAATAGAGATACTGGATAGAATCCTAATAGTAGTGGTATCTGTAGCTCCAACAGCATTGCTCAAAACTAAAACTTTGTAGAACAAACAAAGCAGTATTGTGCGTCATTTGTGATGAGGAAGCACAAGATTTTTATCAAACTTTAGGAATGCAAGGGGAGAATTTGAAGTATAAATAGGGACAGTAGGGTTTTTGAGAGTTTCTTTTCCTGTGATGTTTACCTGGATTAAGGAATATTTACTTTTCCTGGGTAGTATAATGCAAATTTGAGTCTTATATTTTGTCTGGAGCAATATCTTTTCATCTCATTATTGCAACAGCTGTTCCTGTACCTGCTTCCTCTTCAGCTGGAGAACTGAGAACTGTAGAGGAAGTATTAGAGATAGAGTGAGCATCTGGCCTGGGGCTTAGGATTCCATTTATCCTATTGCAGAACATAGTCCCTTGGAAATTCTGTGAAGTGTACTCTGCAGACATGGTTTTCTTTCAACTGTGATGACAGTATAATCGATCAACTATATTCTTCTTAGGAATCATAAATTCTTATTGAAGTTTGAGGAGATGTCATGTTCATTTGTCAACATGTCATTCCAGGGATACAGGTGCAGTGAATTTATGGGGAAGTGCCTCATGTTTCTCCCAAGCCACATAAATATGAAACAGAATTGATTGAAAAACTGTGACTTTAGATTACTTTTCAGATGAAGAGCAATTAAGATCTTTTTGTAGCTGGCATTTCCCTGTGATTTTTAGGTTTCCTTGTAGCATAGGTGAAGATCAGGTGCAAGAGGACATGAAAGCAGGTATGAAGACCTGTAGATATCTTCTCAGGAAAGAATACTATACATTTCTTCTCTGGCAGAGAGCATTCCACATTTTAGTCAAGTGCATGATTAACTTTGACATTTGGAAATAGAACTTCATACAAAAATAAGCATGGTAACTTTGCATGTTTAATTAAGATGTTTAGTTCTTGTAAAGGCTGATATTCCCCCCTCCCCTTGTGAAGGGCAATATATTCTCAACTTCTGAAATTTCAGAAACCTGTACTTAACCTTTAATCGTCATTCCATTTACATGGAAATCTGATTAACAACTTTTAAAGTTCATGAGCTCCTGGTAAATGCAATTAAGACCTTTTTGGGGGTTTGTTATTAAGAGCTGGCATTTAAAGAAGACTAGGATTTGGCTACTGTTACTGTCTTTTCTATAGCAGGATGTCTTAAGCAATTAGCAGAGAACACGAGGTACATGAATTGTACTGTATTGCTTCTGCGTTAACATAGTTGGTATTTAAATACTTTGCTATCTTTTCCTTCTCTCTGACTTGCTTTTTAGTATGAATGTATTACAAAGTGAGAAAGCGGTACCAAGGCTAATTAGGTTGAGCTGTGGTGCTCTGCAGAAGCGTATTAGGCACAGTCCTTCTTCATGTAGTATTCTTAACTCCTGTTTACAAACATGCAGTCTCATACTGTGTAGGATCACATTCATCATCCTCCTTTATTGAATTTATACTATTTCACCACTGGATAAATTATTGGAAAAGTAATTCAGGTATATGACTATTTTCAAAACTCAAGTATTTCAGATATTGCCCTTGAGTTATAGTTTCAGGAAGACAGATGGTTGGTACAGGCACATATAATATCATTTATAGACTAGATATGTGGTGATGCATACAGGTTGATAGGCAAGTACCTCAAAGCAGAAAGGGTTATATTGGCTCCTATGCTGTCTATGAAGCACACAGAATTGGGCTCCCTTTGATGAATTCATGCAATTAATAATGTACTTTATGTGTGTGTGGGCACTACTGTTTAGTATTTAGAGATGATAGGTAAAATGATGATTCCAGATATGAAAAGAGGCAAACTAACAATACATTATGTATACTTGAACATTCATATAATTTTCTCCTGTGAAATTTTAATGAAGTATTTGAATGAAATAAAGTTAGATGAGGAAAGAATTCTAAAATAATTAAATTTTACAGCAGAATTATCCGTTTTCCATTCTGGGATCCTAGAGTTTCTGTATACTATAAACTAATTTAACCATGTAGCTCATTTGATTAACCTTTTAATTTATCATCAGTTTTATTTGTAGCAGATAATGAAATAATTCAGTTTTATTTTTTGAATAAACATACAACTTCAATAGAAATATCATACAATTATAATAGACCTATTACAGATGTAAAATTTTACACTAGAGGTAGAATCTTGAAAATGCAGGCATACACAAAGTCCAAAAATGAGTGATTTCATTTTAGTTTAAGTTATAAAGAATTGAAGAAGGGTATTTGAGCTTTATGTGGAATTGTGCTAATATAAGGTTTTAGGCAAAGTGCCTTGTTGTCAAGTTATATAAGGAGGTTAAGTGGTGAATAAAAATTAAATATCCAGCTGTATATTGTTAAATTCCAGGTCTGGAAAAAACATCTGTTCTGGTTGATGGCAATCCTAGAAGAACTTAAAGATACAGAAAAGGTTTTGTGTATAGGGTGGGACCTGACTAGTTCTCATTGGAGCAGAAGGACATAGGTACCAATAAGGCTGTTCTAGTGGGACAATAGGCATATATTCAGAGCAGGGGACTTAGGGACCTGAATCTGGATGAGCCAATTGAGGTTTTCTTTGTGGACTACTTAAAGAAGGGGGTCCCTTTATTTATCTCTATCCGGGTGCTTTATCCTTAGTGCTTTAAAACTTCATTACTTTCCTGTTTTAACTTCATTTCTCTCAAACCCCAATAGGACAATACTTAGCACAGTTCCTAGCGTTCTGTACATACAAAATAAGTTTTAATTGAATCTGGGTCTGTGCCTGTTATTTCTGAGATCTCATTTTGAATGAATTATACGTAATTTTTAATGTGTGTCAATAGTCACATGTTGCAGATAACCAATATGAAAGAGTCTTTAGCAACTAAACTGCTAATTGAAAATGCTGGGCCTTGGGCCCTTAATTGAATAAGCTGTCTCCAGAGAGCATTTTGGCTCTTTTCCAAGATACATTAACTCTTTGGGGTCATTAGGGTAGCACTTATCGCATTGGAGCAGAAATTTAATAAATGGTACTCCGATGATGTGAGTAAATTAATGTACCTGAGACAGCCTGAAGTTTCACCATGGGTGCTGTAGCTGTACCCCGGGGAACTCATCTGTGAATGTGGAACATCAGCAAGGAGCTGCCCTTCAGATTATATCACTTTCAATTTAGGTAGCCTAGGAGCAAGCAGCTACACTGCTTATGATGCCATGTTAGGTATCAGAGCTACAAAGAAAAGCTTTGGCTTGAACTCAGAGGAAAGGATAAAAAAAGCCCATAAAAACAAACAAAACATAAAAGAAAGAAAAACGAGCTCCTGTAGGAAAAAGCTGTGGATAAAGTCCAGCTGCTGTATAGGTTTTAACTGGAGTGAGCTATTTGGGTTCCTAGGGAAGATAGACAGTACTCATTTGGAAGGCAGGAATTATGACTATCTGTACAGTCCTTTTATTGAGATTTATTAGCTCAATGTATACATCTACACAATGTAGGCACACACATAAAATATGAATAAGTGTATGAGCTAGAAAACAAAAAGCTTTTTAAAAATGCAATTTTCTAGAGTGCTTTATTTTCTCGCCATATGAGTATGAAATACTTATTTCTACCACCGACTTAATGTTAGGCTTGCCTCTTTTGGAAATATTTTCCATTTGGCTGTGAGCCTATTGAATAGTAGTAATTTGACCTACTCTCCAATGTGTACACTTACATTTAATAGCAAGATAGATAAAGCTAGTTGTCATCATAAGATCAATGAGAAGTGAAGTAAAAAGATCACTGCACAAATAACGCTGAAAATAATATGGAGATAATACTACCCCAAGAAGCCAAAATGTGAAAGCTTTTCTTTTCTCACACGTGGAAAGGCATCTTCTTGCTTGTGGGGTCATATTAACTCTAAGCCTAAAACTTCCGTATTTATTTTTAGAAAACTTGGCATGCATAACTACAAACTTCCCACAGGCAATATACTAAATAAGTAAGATTAAATGGTGAGTGAGGAGTTTGTTTTAGGATGTTGTTACTAGTGTTTCAGCAATTTTTAAATCTCAGAGTTTTATCATTGCCTTTACATCACAGCATTTCTAAAGAACACTGTAGCAACTGCTGATAATACAGTCGCAGAGTTGCCTACCTTAATTTTAATTTCTATATTCTTTATAGCTGTATATACCTTTGCTTCGTAGGGAGAGCCACTCAGCATTTCAGGGCTTTAAAAGTATAATGAATCATGGTATCATTTCAAAATATATAGATTTCAATGTTTTTTTATTTGTTCTTTGTGTTTGTTCTCTTCAGTCTGATACATTAAAATCTAATAAGCTAAATGTAAGACACTTACAGACTTTCACATGTTTTTTAACTCTAGAGCATTAAAAAATTTATTATTGCTATTTAAAAGTACAAAGGATATTAGTACTTGAAATAGGAAGGAACCTGGAAACTGAGGACTATGTGATTATCTTGTATTGATTTTCCTATATGAATATAGTTTATGTTAAATGTGATGATCTTTGTCCCAGATCTTAGATGTTCTGGTCTCAAATGTCTTAATGAAATGAAATTTTGAGCTTCTGTGTATGTGCTTAAAGTTTGTATGTGCAATTTAAAATATAGATTTATTGCCTACTAAGATATAGAATCATCATGAAATTCTTTAATTTATTATTTATTTTAGTTTTTGATTCTTGGGGTTGAGCACACTCTTACAGTGAGCTGTACTCCATGCTACTAGTTATGTTTTACTTCCAGGTATCTGATGTTTGTGTTACGATTTTTTTTATTTTTTTAAAAAAGATTTATTTATTTATTATGTATACAACATTCTGCCTCTATGTATGCCTGCATGCCAGAAGAGGGCACCAGATCTCATTACAGATGGTTGTTAGCCACCATGTGGTTGCTGGGAATCGAACTCAGGACTTCTGAAAGAGCAGCCAGTGCTCTTAACAACTGAGCCATCTCTCTAGCCCCCTGTGTCATGATTTTAAATTAGAATACTTCACTTACCCGAGTCACTTACCATTCAAGCAGTTTATGAACAGGGACTTTTATAGTTGTTCTTTTTTGAGATATTTAAAAATGTACCTTTCCTAATTTTGTTATCAAGAGAAATGTAACTTGATTTAAAAGCAATCTAGTTTCTAGCTAGTTCACACACATAAATACATATACATATAGTGAACAGGATTGTAGTCAAATACAATGAAGCAAACTAATGTCACAGCCATTTAGTCTACAGTTCAGATCATGCCTATCTCTTTCAGATTTTACTTGTCTTACAGATTTGTATACTAAGGACTAATTTATACATTGTGAATTCTCTACTTTGCAGTCTGTCTTCAGCTCATGTATAACAACCTATGTATTATCACATATTTTTATGCCTAAATTTAATATATAAATAGTGCTGTTTGTTGCAATAGTAGAAATAAATATAACACTTTAAATTAAGAGCTGACAGTATTAGGGGTTTTTGATGACTACTTACTTAACAATATGGAAAAGGGTGCTTTTGGAGTTCAGAAAAGGGAACAACTTGCTGAGAGTGGCCTGAAAAGGAGTTGCTAAAGAGAAGACATTGATACTACTCTTGGGAGGATTTGTTTACTAGAGCCAAGGTGATCTAGACTATGAGTCCAGAAATGAGAAGGCACAGATATATCTAGGGAAAAATTGAAGTAAGTAGACTTGATTGGAATATTGGGTTCACATTGCTGGGAGAAATAAAGTACAGTTCAAAGGAAATATAATTTTGAAGCCAGATTGTTGGACTGGAAGTACTGGAATTGTAAGAGAGGCAGAGAATTGAATGAGAAAAATTATATGGATGGACTAAACTGTCAGAGGGGACAGGAATGGGTACACAAATAAAGCAGTAAGACAGACTCAATAATATATGAGAGCATGTGAGGCTGCATCAAAAGACAGTTTTTTTTTTTTGTTTTCTCAAGACAGGGTTTCTCTGTAGCTTTGCAGCCTCTCCTGGAACTAGCTCTTGTAGATCAGGCTGGCCTTGAACTCACAGAGATCTGCCTGCTTCTGCTGCCCGAGTGCTGGGATTAAAGGCGTGCGCCACCACCTCCCGGCCCAAAAGACAGTTCTTAGGTGCAGGAATTGTGTTTATAGATGTATCAGTTGGGACTCGTCATCACACAGTCTCTACGGTTTGATCTGTTATGATTTTTTTTATAACGATTCCCATTTGTTGCAGAGAGAAATTTCTGTGAACAGAAATTAGGAGTACAGTTATTTGTGGGAATAAGTAGTTAGAGTGTAGTTAGGAATTATGCTGGTGTAGTAAAGTAGTGGTTGTAGGTTCTCCTCTGAGATTCATGATTTTACTAGCCCTGGGTAGTTGGCTAGGCTACCAGCCTCAAGATCAGATACATGTGTGCACATTCACACATACACACAGGCGTGCACGTGCACATACACACTGTGGATATGTATATACATGTATGTACATACATGTATACACACAGCTAGTATTATATAAATTGAACCGGTTATAGTTTTGGATTTAGTAATATATATCATTATTTCATATTTAAATTCATATATAGAACAAGGGGGTTCCTAGTAATATTGGAAGGACGAAAGGGATGTGTGATTTATATTATAATTAAAAATTATTAAAACAATCCTGCATTTAAATCCATAGGCAAGTGATAAAAAGCCTGTAAAAATGAAAAGACAACAGAAGGAACAGCTGTTTGCATCTGATGAAAATGATTCTTTTTAGCAAAGTTGATTTTTTTCAGTGAAATATGGACTGAGTAATGTTGCGCATACACTCATACACATGAGTATAATTTGTGAGAGACATCAGCAGTCAACCATGACATAGGAAACAATACATATGAAGGCTACTTTTAAAACTTTGGAACCTAAAGACAAAAAGAATTAGATTACAGATAAGCACATAATGACCGAAGGTAAATTTTATTAAGAAGATGGTAGTAGGACCACTTTGTAGATAGAAATTAACTGGGGAGAGAAATAGCCCAGTGAACAGTGCTGCAAAGTCATAACTCAGGGACGTGACTGATGTGGAGAAAAAGAACACTGATTTTAAGATACCCGGGTTTGGGGAATGTCTGTTAGGTGTGCCTCCTTGGTCAGTGATTTACTGTGGAGTCCATTTGTTGAAGCTTCACAAGAATTACTTGGTTTAGTGTAACTTTGTTTTTGCAGGAGCCACTCTCTGTTTTGCTGGTATTAAGGCCAAGCTTGGCTGACATAATGAGTTGATAAAAACTTTTCTATGCTGTATCACTTTTAAATTAATTTTGAGTTTTCTAGCTTTCTTTTGGTAACAGACAGTGGAATATCTTACTAGCAGATATCACAATCTAGAACTTGATCAAGTTCCTCAGAGCTGTCCATAGAGACTCAACTCAGTTTCTTTGTGATACCAGACAGCTGATGATGTTGATCAGGGGTGATATTTGTTACTATTTTATTTTATGTACTTGCTGGATAATACTCCAATGGTCTTGTAAGTAAGTACAGCATTTTCCTATTCTTTTAGGATAGTTTGTGGTTTCCCTGTACCATTTTTATTATGCAGAAGTTATTGCTACCTTTAGGACTGTTTTTAGTAAGAATTTGAATGTGTAGCACTATGGAGCATCCTTGTCATGAACACAGGATTTGGTGTCATTGAATCCAGGTCGAAATTGGTCCATTTGCGGCTTTAAGACCTAATACTAATTCCACTTTTTCAAGTATAAAGTAGAATACAGACTTCATAGATTTGAGACTCAAAAGAATGCTAACGGTTAAAAGATTTTTAATGTTTAAGTACTGAGTAGTGTGTGTGTGTGTGTGTGTGTGTGTGTGTGTGTGTGTTTGTGGAAGAAGCTTAGTCACCTTCAAACTTACTCAATCATGCACATAGGCTTTAGAAATGCTTTTAGTTTAATGTTTAGTGAGTAAATAAATAGTCAGATGAGATCTTGAGTCTCTGAAGATCAATGCCTTGACTCATGGGTAGTTTTTCTATGATAGAAATGAGTTGAGCTACTTTAGCTTTATTAGATATTCTTAAGAACTATTGGGCTTTCTTTTCCAAATTTGTATTTTTTTTTTACGATTGTGTTTAGAATTCTGGTAGGAATGGTTGATCTAGCACAGGCTCCAGTCCTGTGACTCTACAGTGAATTTTATAAGGAGTACTGTTAGAAGAGTTGAACACAAAAACAGTTGCTCTTTTCAAGAATAATAGCAGCCCTGGTAAGTCTTTTGTGGTTTGCAGCATTCACTTCTAAGGCCCATTTCCTTGGTCTTCCTTTATAGGTTTGCTGACCTGTTTTTATCTACAGTGCTGGCAGAATGAAGTGTCACAGAGTAGACTCTGGCATTAGTCAACCAGGGACTATTTTGCAGCTCCTGAACCTCTCTGAACCCTACAACCTAATACATGTAAATAGATTAGTATCTTGCCTAGAGTACAGTAGGCCCTCAGCAAATATTGCTGCTATTGCTGCTGTACTTTGGAATAATGAGCATTAAATGCTAAGTAAAGAAGAATTTTGACTAATTCACTCAACGTGCTACTTGGCATGTTCTAATACTCACAGCTTCCCTTTCATTTTGGATTGCTAACAGGTATATGATTCTATAGCTGTAATAAAACTTTCCTATATCTCCGACTAGAAGAATGAATATCTAGGTTACTATATTCTCAAAGTCCCCGATGAGGTTTTAGAATTATATTTTTACAATAGCACATGTGTAAATTCAACTGCTCATCTACTTGTACAGATGCTGTTGACTGAGTACTTGGATATGAAAAACACACGTACTGCATCAGAACCATCAGCTCAACTAAGCTATGCCAGTACTGGACGAGAGTTCGCAGCCTTTTTTGCCAAGAAGAAACCACAAAGGCCAAAGAATTCACTTTTCAAGTAAGTATCCCAGTATCAGAGAGAGAGAACAAGCTGTGAAGAGTCAGTTCTGAGCAGGAGGGCTACTAAGGCATCCTTAGCCACACAGCTACTGCCATTATTCAGTTTCTAGGAAGTGAACATAGTCTGTTTTCTTTTTGTTGTCTTCTATGAGGTGAAATGACTGCTATAGAATTGCTATTGGACTACCTATAACACTGAGTACATGTTTAAAGCTTGATTCTAGAGAATTTTGTACAAAATTAAGGAAAATGAAACTTCCCAGGTGTTTCTGTAGAATTTTATAGGAAATGAAATATGTCCTCCCTGAAAATCAAGTCTCGAGTGCCAAGAAATAATCCTTGTTAATAGAGTTATGCATTGGGCTTTATGTGGTTAGATCCTTAATAATGGAGCAATCCAAAGGTTGTAAGTTTTACTACTCGACCAAGGCATGTGCTCAGAGTGTGTATTTCTTAGTTACAGTTAACTGTTTATAAGTTAAGATTGATGTTGATATTACTAATAACTGGCGCTGATTGAATGCTTTTTATGTATAGAGTTTTACACACTGAGTTTATCAAAGTGATTCCAGTTAAGCAGTTAATTCGGTATTAACAAAATTTCAGCAACTGTAGTAACAATATCGAACCTTTACTCTGTACGTAGTGCTATAAATATAAAAGTCCTCACAAACAAAAATTGATGTATGAGAGAAATTAAATTATGTAAAGTAGCAGTTAGCAAGTGGCAGTGAAGATACAAAGAGAAGACTCACTCTGGAATCCAGTTCCTCTCTCCAGCTGGTTGAAAATAAAACATCTTGCTAGATGTGGCACATGCCTTCAGTCCCAGCACTCTGGAGGCAGAGACAGGCGAATCTCTGAGTTCAAGGCCAGCCTGGTCTACAGAGCGAGTTCCAGGACAGCCAGAGCTACACAGAGAAACCCTGTGTCAAACAAAACTAAACAAAACAACAACAACAAAAAACCCATAAAAGAAAAAGCCTTTTAACACAACACAACTGACAAATCACAATAGCCTGTAGAGACAGTGTTTCTTTTTCTCAGAGATGCTCAAATAAGGACATTAAAAACAACACATGAACAACACTTGCCAAGGGCCAGTGTGCCTATAGCCTGAGTTTAACTATATCCATATTCTGTTCTCATCCTTAAATCTGAATGATGATATTCATAAACCACATAATTTTAGTTACCAAAAGGAAAAAAATGAAAAGAAATAAGCACGTTGTATATGTTTTATTTGTTGGGTTGCACATAGATGGGGACAGATCATTGAAGTCTAGTAAACCAGAAGCAAACTTTATTCAAGGAAAAATTTTTAAAAACCAAAAAAAAAATTAATCTCTATGTGGTACAAAAATTTTATCAGCTAGCTGACACCACAGCCAGAGATGAGTTTGTAAGGACAGCGTTAGGCATTAGCAGAAGAGTTTTTACAGTTTGGAGGTAAAACTCAGATACAAATTGCCCTTCTTTATAACTTCCATTAATAGGGTTTTTCAGTAAACTACTGTTTGTATTTAGCCCATTGTTTCTCTCTGGCACTTGCTGATGATCTTCACTGAAGCTCTGCATTCCCCTGATACTGCCACTTTTGCATAGCAGCAAAGGGTATGGGACAATTTAAAGTCAAAAAGTCAAGCCACTTACATCCTGTCATTTAAAAGTTAACTCAGATCACATCAGTTGGTGGCCAGGGGGCTATCTAAAAGCTGATCCTCAATTTGCAGAGCATCCCTCAGTTTGCAGAGGGCTGCTTTAGCCTTGCAAATAGAGCTGTTTGTAAAACAAAGTAAACCACTGTTAATATTTAATCCTGAAACTGCTGAGAAAGCTGCTGACATTTTGCTCTCATTTTCCTAGGTTTACAACTTTATATTTCTTTATTTCTACATTCTTATTTTTGGAATCTACAGTTTTAAATACTTATTCTTAAGCTTTTCATTATTTATTTCATATTTTTACTTAGTTTTTTAGTTTTTTAAATTTGCTTAATATTTAAACTCAATTATAAATATGACTTTAAAAGCAATAAACATATATGCATGTATATGTAAGTATGTATGTATTATTTTTATCTCCCCCCCCCCCCAATTGCTCAAGTGGCTTTGGTTCCTTTCTCTCTCTTCAGCCTTGTTCTCCGGTTTTGGGTACATACTACTTTCATATTCTTATGTCAGTCCATCCCTCCCTCTCCCTTCCTTCCCCTCCCTCCCTCCCTCCCTCCCTCTCTCCCTCCCTCATCTTCTCATTTGAAAGCTTCTTTTACCCTTTGCTCTATATACTTTTTCTTTTTGTGATAAATACTAAGACCAAAAAGCAAATTTGGGATGAAGGGGCTTCTTTGGCTTCAACCTCCACATTAGTCCATTATTGAGACAGTTAGGGCAGAAACTGAAGCAGGACATATGGAAGAACAGGATAACACTGTTTACTGATTGGTTCTTTCTTTCTGGGTTTCTCAACTAACTTTTTAATACAGTGCAGGCTTACTTGACTAGGCATGGTAACATACACTGTGGGCTGGACTGTCCCACACCAATTAGCCCTCAAGAAAATTCTCCACAGACCCATCTGATCAAGGCTTTTCTTCATTAACGTTCTCTTACCCCGGGTTTGTGTCTTATTGACAATAAAATACTAACCAGTACACCTTCTAAGCTTATTGCAGGCTTTAGGGTTTAATATACCATACTCTCAATCATCACTGTCTTTAGCCTCAGACCATTCAAGCAAATTCGATCATTTAGCATTGGCTAAATTATGGTATAGCGGGGGTGGTGGGAGGAAGAAAAGCCCCTAATTGTTAGAAATGCAGAAAAAACTTAATTTAAATAATTGTTACACATTTATTATTATTGGTCAGTAGTAAAACTCATCTCTGTCCTAGAACTGGGCAGTTATACAGATCTGCTCACTTTTAACATGGTTCTGCTGTTAATTAGCCATGCAGGCTTGAATAGGTCTCACATCTGAGCATGCCTCAGTGCCTTTGGCTATAAAATAAGGAGAATCTCTCATGCCATTTTTAGTATAAAATTATCTCAATCTGTGACTTGTTGCAAACATAAAGAGAGTCATGAATAGCAAGTGTATCAACTCATAAAGGGCTCAGATAGTGGAGATCTGTGATCTGGTTCTATCAAATCTGTTGAGGACTTTATTACCCTCCTTAATTGCCCTTAGCCAAGGTTAATTGTGTTTTAAGTTCTCTCTTATTGTACACCTTGTGCTTCTCTATTCTTCACTTGAGAGTTTGTTTTTTCCTTTGCCATCTATGATCAATAGCTGTCAGCAGGCTTTTTGGAGGTCAGTTGCTTCTTTTTTGCACTTGACTGGCAGGTGGCACTTTTTAAATACTGCACAGTTTGTCTTCCTCCTGGCTCTTTGTGCCTCTTACTTCCTGGTAGGGTGCAGAAAGCAGATCAAGTAACTGAAGTATTTCCTTCACAGGCTGATACTCGTCTTGGTATTCATCTTCCTTGTCAAGGACTGGATAAAAGAGACATGATTAAGAAAATGATGCTCCTTTCTTGTTGCTAGTTACTGATCCCATGGACTCTATTGCTCTCTCCTTATGTTGTTGACCCATTAGTGGCAAAATTCTTAGAAGGATTCCTTCTTTTGTCAGTTTCTTATTCTGGCTTTTAAAGTCTCAGAGTTAAAATGGAATCTGTTACTTATCAAAGGACTTGCTATTTGATATAGTCATAATTTTACTTTGTTTTATTTTTTACCTGTAAGCTATTCTTTATGAATAATTTGATTTGTGTTTGTTGTTTTAGCTTTTAGAGATCCATTCTTTACCATAACAAGTCTGTTTCCCATGTTTCTAACCTTTGTAAACAATTCCTGGAGAATATCTAAAGCTGTTTGTGGCAGGCCAAAAACTAGCAGTCATTTGGAAACAGTCTTTTTAGAATATTTAGAAAGAAACCAATGATGCCTTGCTTTTTTGATGTCACTTGTGCATTTGTACAGTCTCCTATGCACTAGTCTTTTAACTTAACAATTCAGAAAGAGAACTGCTTGAAGAGCCAGTATATCTACTGAGGCAGCCAGTAGTCAATGATGGGTTTTGATTTGGGCACTAGCATAATTAGAATAACTTTGTAGGATACATTTGTTGTTTTGTATCTAAGCATCCTGGCAGATGATGACAAAGACTACATTAATGGTAATGATGATTTGAAGGTAAAGAGAAGTGGAGGTAGGTCAGGATTAGTCTATGTGACATGGACAACGAGAAAAACATTCAAATACTAGAGGAGCAGTAGCAGGGATATTGTTAATAAACTAAGGGTTGGACAGCTGTCTCTGGCTTTTTTATGATATAGCCAAAAATAGCCATAATTATAATTGTTATACTCCAGGAAATGTTTTACACACTAGAACACAATAGAATAGAATTTTTGGGAGTACATAATTAGATGCCATTTATTTGGCTTAACCATGTGTACTGTGTGTTGCATTGTAGGTTTGAATCATCCTCACATGCTATCAGCATGAGCGCCTATCTGCGAGAACAGAGAAGGGAACTCTATAGTCGGAGTGGAGAACTGCAAGGTGGGTGATTGGATTTCTCTAGAAAAATTAATTTTCTGGAGGACAATCTGCAATGTGTA
The DNA here is from genome assembly GCA_028555095.1 of Dicrostonyx torquatus. NCBI lineage: Eukaryota > Metazoa > Chordata > Mammalia > Rodentia > Cricetidae > Dicrostonyx > Dicrostonyx torquatus. The sequence goes on along the minus strand of JAQHUG010000069.1, from coordinate 1,114,787 downwards.
TAGCATGTGAGTTTATGTTCTACACTTATAAAGTTTTTCTTAGATAACAAATTTTAACGAATTAGTAATCATTTTCCAGCATCATTCCCCAGCATCTGCTATCAAGCTTCTAAAACTAATATTGTGCTTACAAAGAATGCATTGCCACTGAGGTATGGATTCTAAGCAGATGAAATGAGATCAGCTTGAGTCTGTTCACACGCAAGTAGGATGCTAGTCTGTTATGGTGGCCACCATGGTTTCCATTTGCTTACTACAAGCCTTCTTGGAGCATGCCAGGTGGAAAGGGAAAGCTCAGCCTCTGTCATGAAAAGGGCACAGGGATGCTTCTGATTAGTGTGCTCTAAGCATTGTACATTGATATGTAGGTTACTAAAGAGTTTCATTTTGCAGAGTAGATTAGAATAAAAATAAAATAAAAATCAAGGTGATGACATTTCCTTTAGTGACAAAAAAATAGATAATAACTATCTTAGGTTTTTTGTAGGGTTTTTGTTGCTGTGAAGAGACACCATGACCTTGGTAACTCTTATAAAGGAAAACATTTAATTGAGGCTGGCTTACAGGTTCAGATATTTAGTCTGTTATCGTCTTGGTGGGAAGCATGGAGGTATACAGGCAGATATGGTACTGGAGAAGGAGCTGAGAGTTCTACATCTGGAACAACTGGCAGCAGGAAGACAGTGACACTGGGTCTGGCTTGAGCATCTGAAACCCCAAAGCCTACCCTCTGTGACAGACCTACATCAACGAGTCCACACCTCCTACTTCCTGTCAGGTAGCGCCACTCCCTAATGACCAAGCAATCAGGTATCAAATATATGATCTCATGGGGCCATTTCTATTTGAACTACCACACTAACCATGATAAATGTAATCTATGAAGATGGATTTGTGAGGATCTCCTAAGTTGTAGGTATTGGAAGAAATAAAAGTCCAATTCAAAGAAATTTAAGATGGAGCTTTATGGTCTAAGTAAGATTGTGAGACATGTTCACACATCTATGTGCATATTCAGCCCACATTCGTCATACAGAAAGAATCTGTACATTCTTTATGAAGTTGCATCTATACTGAACATGTATATTGCTCTATTGTCATGGCCTAAATGCTACAAGAGGGCAGCTATTTCTATAGTATTTGTATTATATTAGTATTATAAGATAAAGATGGTTTAAAGTAGCAACAGTGGATGTTTGTAAGTCGTGTGTAGATTCTATATCACTTTATGTAAGAGATTTGAACATCTCTGGGTATTGTTATCTATAGGGATGACCATACACATACCCTAAACAGACACCTCAGAAACAGTATGGAGACATACATACTAACAACTAGTCAAATTACATGAATAGAATTGTTAGAGGAGTTCAAACTTTAGTACTCTGGACTTAAGAGAGAAGGATATGAAGACTTTATAGTCTTTGATGCACTGGACTACTTTGATTATTCTGCTATGACTAGCCTCCACAGTTACTTGCTTGATCAGACTCATCATAGGTTTTCCTTCGATCCCTGTGTAGTAACCAGTCAGCCTTTCTGGGTTTTAAGACTATTGCCTAGTCATCCCATCAACACCTCTGTCACTAACCTGTTAACTTATTTTCAAAGAACCTTGTTGTGCTCTCTTGTATCACATCACAGTAATTGCTCCAAGAACGTACTAACCAGAAGTAAAAGTCTAGTGTTGCAAGAGGTGCAGCTCCTGTTCCCAGCACCTGAGAGGAACGCGGGCCCTTTTGTTCCTTCCTGCCCGGCTGTAGGCCGCCAGGTAGCTTATGCCCAAAATAACCACACGACAATTATATTAATTTAAATTCTGCCTAGCCCATTATCACTAGCCTCTTCTTGGCTAACTCTCACATTTTATTTCAACCCATTCTTTATAGTCTGTAAGTCACACGAGGCAGTGGGCTTACCGGGAAGATTCAGCATGTCTGACCCTGGCGGCTTCATGGTGGCTCTTTCCCTGATTCTTGTCTTCTTCCCAGGATACTGTTCTCTTTTCCCCACCTATCTAAATCCTGCCATATCAAAAGCCAAGGCAGTTTTCTTTATTCAACCAATGATTTCTGACTATTTTATTAAGGCCACATGGCTTTAGGCTTCTCTTCCCAGTGTTTTGGTTCATGGGGTCATCAGCTTTTTCTTCTATTGCAAGAGAGCAGCTAAGTAATCAACCATAACGACCATCAAAATGATATTAAAAAGCTCAAGTTTTACAAAGTTAAGATCTTGCCAACATGTTAGATTTATCATGCAATTAAAAATGTTCCTTAGACTAACAGTGCACTAGAGAGAAAATGAATTTAAAAATGAGATTTCTTTGGTACTATCAGCCCATCTCAATTGGCTCTTACTGTTCTGGTACAGATGGTTCATTATATAGCCTGCTGTTGGCAGTCGGGACTGAGGAGGTGGGGGTGCTACTTCAGAGTGTTTGAGATAACAGGTGGACTCTAACCTGTATGTGTGTCTGTGTTAATCGTTGGCTTCCTGTTGTTCTGAGGCTCCCCACTGCTCCTTTGTACCACTGAGATAGCATTGTTGTAGGTAAAGATGGATCTTAGTTTTAATGAACATTTAGCTTGAATATAGGTTTTTAAAATGTGTTAATGTGCAGAATACTATATTTGATGAACACATTACCATGTGAGGGTTGAGAAAATCAAAATACTGCTACTCATGAGCAAATAGCTTAATCACTTAAACTGTGTCTCATTTTCTGACATAACAATTAAAGCTCTCTCCAATTCTGACTACTTTACGCAGGTGCTAAGACTATTAAGTTAGAAGTTTATATGTGGGAAAATTAGAATAATATCAATTTAAATTAAAGTAGTGTTTGAAGTGTTAGCATTGAGGGAAGGTTAATTTTGCTTCAAGATTCTTCTGCTCTCTAGTCCATTGAGCTGATGCTCCTCCAGGTCACAGCGACTTCCATCATGGCAGACTTCTGTGTTCGCTCTCACTCTTCTGCATTTGTCTTCTTGTTCTTTCAGCTGCTATTTGCCATGTTTGACTCCTCATGTTTTTGTGAGGATTCTCAAGAACTTGTTTTCTCAGTGTTCAGTCCTGGGATTTCTTCTCTGCTCACTCTATAATTCTCCTGAACTGTCCTCAGTCCAATTGAGGTTTTATTTAGTGCCTAGAAATCGTAGACCTCTATATCTGCGTCTCCTGCCCATTACATGACATTTCCCTGTTCTCCAGCCTCCTGCACCTGCAGTTATGGAACATAACATTAAAAAATTTCTGTCATGACATCTCATTCGGCATGTCTTGTTTACATTTAAATTGTTAGTCTATACCTTCTTCCACCTCGACTTCAAATCTCACTATTTATTGTTGTAGTACAGTGCCTTGGATAAAGCTCATATTAAATTAGGCTCTTTAAAATGTAGGGTTCAAACTTGTGATCATGGAACATGTATTTGCCATGCATAAGCACACACAATTTTGTGTGTGTGCGCTTTTTTAATAATCTGCTTACAGATATTTACATATCAGAGTGAAGAAAGTCTTTATTTCCTTGTTGGTAGGCATAAGTTAATCTATTTGAGAAATTAATAAAAGGTTTAATAAACCATAATCTAAATCCTGTGATTTTTCTTCCCCTATTTTTCAAGATAATAAGACTCATGAATGGATAGAGTTTATTAATGGCTGTTGATTCAAGTAGAAATGTATATTGTTTTGAGTAGTTTCCTTTCTGTCTTGGCACTACTTAGCTTTGTGTTTGTGCTCAGTGATCTTACCTTTGGAGTGCCAGCTTTATTCCTCTCAATTTAAGGAGTGGCATTTCCTTAATTGTGACATTAAAAGACTGCAAAGCTCCAACTACTGGAGAATTGGCTTTCCTAAAAGACTTTACATAGTACAGGAGTGTTGGCATCAAGGAAAACTGGACTCTTTGACCTGAACTACTACTACTACTACTACTACTACTACTACTACTACTACTACTTCTACTACTTCTACTACTATTACTTCTTTTTCTACTACTATTACTTCTACTACTACTACTTCTACTACTAGTAGTAGTACTACTTCTCCTTTTTTTGTAAATTTCTGTGGAGTTGTTGATGACTGGAGTTGTGAATGCTTAATGATACTGTATATGATTAATGTGTTTATAGTTGTCTTGCCTTCAAGTAAAACAACATTTGACATCCGTTAACCATGGGGTTATTATCCTCTTTAGAAAAGGAGTTGTACCACCAGTCTCTGAAGTTGCAAGCTGCTCTCTAGTGGAACATTTAGCAAGACATCATTTATGTGCACATTTTTGGGGGACATTTTGGATGGAGTGAGGTATGGTATTTAGTGCAGTGATTTTTAAACCCATAGCACCAGAAGCACTTGTCAAACTTCATATCCTGAAATTTGATAGGGTTTTCTTTGCAAAATTTTTTAAATTTTACTTAATGACTTTGTTAATAACTGTAACAATATTCAGAGCACATATAAAGAAGTACTTTTTTCTTTTGAAGATTGTATATAATTATTTCAAAATAACTTTAATCTTTTATATTATCTTTTCTGTTTTAACATCTAATATATTGTAAAAATGTATTCCCTTTTGTGTGTGTGTGTGTGTGTGTGTGTGTGTGTGTGTGTGTATATATATCCTTGCTTTTAAAAAGAGTGATCTTAACTTACTTAGCATGGTAAGATTTGTTGAGTAATAAACTTTATGTAGAGTTTTTGTAAATGCTAATTTCTTCATCTGTTTCTAAGAAGTAATAAACTTTCCTCATTTTATGAATAAATTTAATGCATTATGTGAAATCATTTAAAAAATAAACATTTTATTCCAAATTTTTTATTAGGTTTATATAATGTGTTAGCCTCTATGTAGGATAGAGAAAATTATTTTATTTAAAAATGCTGGACAGTTTTGAATTTAACTTTTAAAATCAATTTTTTTGGAGGATTCTGTGTTCATATGGTTTCCTATTTACGTGGGGGTCGGATAGAGTTGCAATCACTGTTAGTTCAGCCATGTGAAGGAGACTGTAGTTCCTGAAAAATAGGGATCTAGAAGGTATAAGACAGTCATTACAAAATGATGCTAATGACCTCTCTTGTTGTAACAATCTTGGCCATTATGAAGAGCCTCACACTAAAACATTTTATTGTGTTCATTCATTCACTGAATTATAGGGGAGGTGGAAATGTTAATGTATCCGAGTTTATATCCATGTAGGTGTATTTATACCATTCTTCAGTAGCTATTTTTTTAAAAAGCAATTTACATAAAAATAATAAATTCTAATGTGGTCTTGCATTATACCTTTATTAACATAAGGTAAAATCAGCTATTTTATTATATTTTTCTTAGGTATTATTTTTGGTGTTGAAAAGGGTATATATAGACCAAGCTGGCCTTGAGTTTCAGATTATTGTGTTTCTGCTGCCTGCAGGTTGGGATTATAGGTGTGCATCATCTCATGCCTGCCTTCAACTTCTTAGACTCAAATAGTTTTCTTAGTGCAGTTCATACTGCAGTGAGCATTTTCAGAAAACAGAAAAGACCATAACCATTGTGGCAGATAGTGAACACAGTATTTACTAGAACTCATGAGAATGGCCATTAGCTAGCTTATGACTGTCTAATAGGCACAACTCATAGGACCATTTTATATTTTCAAAATGGGGTTTATATAAGGGAGGAATTACCTTATAAAGTAAACTATTAACAAAATTCAAAAGAAATTGATACTAGCATGCAGGTAGTACTGTGTCTAGAAAATAAAATAGTAGAATTTAGTCTTAGAACATATTTCAGAATTCACTGGCTAGCACTTTCCAGAATTTATTTTCGGTGTAGAATCCTCTTGTTTAAGTCTGTTTACACAGTTCAGAATAGAGAATAAATTAAAGTTAGCATAGTTTGATAAGAAGTATGTAGTTTTACCAGCCCACCTGCCTAGGCCTTTGCTCGACTTGCCCTTTCCCTTATTCAGTCTGGGTACCTGACCATGATCAGCCTTTATACACTCACAGAAGCAGATGTATCTCCATATACCTGGAAATTTAATACAAAGAGAAGCAACATTACAGATTGGTAAAAGACAGATGAATCAACAAAGTTGATGAGATAATTCATTATCTTTATAGAAAAGGAGAAAAAAAATTGCATTTGTTCCTTGTCCCATTTAAAAATTAAAAATTTCATGAATTGAGAACCCAAATATGAAAAGTAAAATGTATTCAGAAGACTGATCATAGCAGTAGAAATGGTTCTCATGTTCATAAACAGGAGGATGGTTATATATAAAGTACAGTAGAGTTATACAATATAGTGATGTGTAGTAATGAAAAATGAATGAACTACTGTACATTGAATCAGTTAAAATCAGCCACATAAGAAAACCTGTTCCCTGTCTGTCTCTCTTATCTCTCTCTTTCATACAAATGCAAATATATACAAAATTTCATTTGGATGACAGTCAGATGCAGGAAGAACTGAAGACTGGCCTTTTTTTAGTACTAAAACGTGCAGGAGCTAAGCTAAGGAGGCACACTGGAGAATCTCTGGAAAGTTCTCCACTGGAGTAAATAGAGCCTGTCTAATAAGAGCCTTGCTTCTCTTTCTTATTTTTGTTTTAATGTTCAAAATCATAATATACTATTTTCTTTGTTATATATCTCACGTAAAATATAAAAATGAACAGTTAATTAAAAGATAATTTTCAAACTCTAAAACAACACCATTTATCTAGTTTGATGTTCCCATGTAGAAACCCATACCAAATCTAGTCTTTCCTGACAGTATGAGGGACTTTTTAAACCTGTACTATCCCATTGCAACCTTATTTCTCCCACAAATTTGTGATCGCCTCCTGATCTCTTAGATGATCCAGTTAGGTTACCAGAAGATAGTTTGTGTTAGCTATGTGTCCTATTTACTTACCTGTCATCTCCTCATTGCTGCAGTGTGTCATGGTTACCAAGACTGAGTTGTGGTCATTGTTAAACTGTTTTTGTACCTTATCTTTTCTGTATCTGTGTATTTACTGATCCTATACAACTTTGTGATTTGTGTCAGGCTCCCCACTAGACTCTCAGGATACAATAATAGTTCGACTAGTTTTATGTTTGACGTGCAAGAGAAAAGAAAGAGATTGTGTAACAGAGACTGACGTTTAACAGCCAGTATTGTTTTCCCTTGGATATGTTCTCATCCAGCTCCTGAATTTACATAATCATAGGGCTACATAGAATGTAAGAATTCTCAACATTGCCTGCAGCCAACCACAAGCATATTATTTATTTCTTGACAGTAGGGTGTGAGGAAGAGAATTGTGTGTTGCTTGAGGTCACATGTGGAAGAGAAAGAACAGCCTTTCCTCCTCTTCCAGCCCAGCATGTTTATGAAGATATGCTTATACTGGAATGTAGTGAGGAGATTCTTAGATAATGCAGACTCAAGGGTACTATAAAGATCATAGAGGTAAAAAATAGAAAGATCCCAGTTCTCATCTCCTGCAGTACCACACCATTGAGGACTTACTGGGCCAGAGCTACCATCCCACCCAAGGGAGGAGAAATTCTCTGTTAAATCTCTAGTTGTTGTTGTTGTTGTTATTTCTTTACTTCCAATCCTATTTAGTTCCTAATTAAGTTTTCCTGCCAAAAAGCAATGACAGCCTTGTGACACCCTGTATGGAGTTGTATGTACGCATATGGAAGTGCTAGAGAAGGTAGACAGCTTTTCAGCTTTTTGGGCATCTTTTCAGATGGAAAAGGGACAGACATTTAAACTGTTGGGCCAGCATGGATAAATATGTTAAAGGGTGTGGGGATTCAGGCCATGACCTAGATTTTACTATTAATTAGCAAGCTCTGTTTAAATAGAGTGGTTTATAATCATTCCAATTTGTTACTTTTGGGAAACAGGTGATGCAGAGGACACCAGAGTAGTTGCCACTGTACATCCTAACAGTCATGAGATGAAGGAACAGTTTTGGAGAGGAGATGAAGAAATTAGCATATGAACAATTGCTAATTATAAGCCTCCACTGAATTTTCAGACTGTTGTTCAAGTTGTATTGCTATACAACTTTATAAAGATTCATATAGGAAAAGTGACAATTTTTTTTAAATTTTTATGGTTTATTTAATTTTATTTTATGTGCATTGGTGTGAAGGTGTCAGATCCCCTAGAGCTGGATTTTCAGACAGTTGTGAGCTGCCATGTGGGTGCTGGGAATTGAACCCAGGTCCTCGGGAAGAACAGTCAGTGCTCTTAACCGCTGAGCCATCTCTCCAGCCCGAAAAGTGACAATTTTATGTGCAACTATTATATTATTCTTGAGATTGTGTATGGTATGTGAGGCCGGGCTGTACGTACTGAAAGGGATTATATCATGAAGTATCAGCCTAACCCATTTCTAAAGCACCTTGATGTAGAAATAGAATGTTCAGTTAGATTGGAAGTAATGTTGGCAGTTTGGTCCTATATAGAGATGCCAGAATTCCTTGTGTTCACATCTGATTTCCAGCCCATGACTGTGGTGTGAATGAAAATATGCATCGTGTTGCTTTGGCTTTCCCACAAATTTAAACTCAAAAAGCCATATTATAGTAATATATGGTAGCATGTACAAATGCTGCATGAATATTGTAATAGTCATAATATAGGATGTTCACTCCTAGAATTGTGATGACATCTACTGAATTGCAGCCAGGTCATTTGCATATTCATGCCCACTTAGCTCAAATAAGTCCCTATTTGTTTGCACATTAATGTCTGGTTTCTGCATCAGTTAACTAATTTACATATCCCTGTTCATTTGGTTAGTGATGTTCATGTGTTAGAGCATTGGTGTAGCTCTAGTGCTTTGAGCGACTTGTGGAATGTTATGATTTAACGAAGGAGCACCTATTACTCATTATACTTATGCAGCATGGACCACTTGTTTTAGATTTCTAAGTTCTATATTGCTTACTTACTTGTAATATGATACTAACAACACTTACCTGCCCTTTTCTAGGGGTTCTGTCAGTTGCCACATTGATAGTAACAAGGTAGCATCAGTATTTCTAGACCAGCCGTATTTTTGGGTCTACCCCAGAGCCGCTACTCCTCCTGCATAGATAGGTGTAGTAGGCACCTGTGGGAAGCACACATGAAACAGTCACAGTTCTAATGACAAAGGAGAAGAGAATATTTTTTGTGAAAGTTATGGAACAACGGAAGAACTCTCTTCCTACACTGGGAAATGAGCTAACCAACTGACCATGGGTGTTTAACTGACCAAGTGTGTGTATACATCAGCTGCATTATGCAGAGGTTATATCTGAGTACACAGATGTGGGAGTCTGCCCTGCAATTGCAGGCATTTTATTTTTGTTGAAGCAAGTGCATGAAAAAGATTGGACCTAGGTAAGGAAAAAGATGAATAGACCTTAAAAGACCTGCTATAATATGATATAAAATATTATTAATGTAAATGTAATATAATATAATATAAAGGTTTGGATTTCCCTTCTCTTTAGGAGAGAATATAGTCAGTGTGTGGAGACTGAGGTGAGTGCAGTGGAAGTGGTGACAGTAGCAAGTTGTGCTTCTTGAAGACTATCCTAGCTTCTTAGGACAAGTAACATGAGTTTCAGAAGCTAGTTTGAAAATGGTATCAGTTGGACATGATATTCTTTGTTGTGTTTGAGCATAAGATATACATTTTGGCTCATTATCAGTTTTCCAATATGGTGACTTTTGTATGATATCATTTGTTAAATGAGGAAATGCAAATAAGAGAGACATTCCCCTTAAAATTGTATATTTATTTACTTATTGTATGTATGCATATGTGTGCGTTCTTATGTATGTATGCAATATATATGTAGATATGTGTGTGTATGTACACCACAGCATGCATACAAATAAATGAGTGGTAACTTTCAGAAGATGGTTCCCTTCTTCTAGTAGGTATGTATGGCTAGAGAAGTGGGCCCTGTGTGTTTTGAGCTCAGGTGGTCAGGTTTGGCAGCAAGTGGCCCTGCATTTTTGAGCCATCTTATTGTCTGTGGTTTAGATTAGTGTGAAGATACCGAATGTTTCTTTTTGCTTAGAGGTATCTAATCTAATGACTAGTTTGTGATTACCATTTTACTTCTAAGTCCAAAGTGTTAGAGTTATGGCTATAATCTCACCCTCTTCCTCTCTTCATTTTTAAATTGCAAATATTATTCTGTTCTTTGTAAGCTTTCATTTATCTATTGATTGCAGGGTTGATTTTAATCTCTGAATTCTATAACTTTTAAAATTTTTATTTTTAGACACATTGTGTAGTATTATTGTTAAAATCCAGTGATCTTTTTTTTTAGTTTTTTTAATTTCTCTGAAATCTTGTGTATATTACTTAACCAATTTTTCTCACTTGATAAAAGAACTAAAGCTTGTTTCTGCCTCAACTTGATATGCCAGGATTTGTTGACCTCCCCATGGTAGATGGAGTCTGTGTATATGTGTAGAAAGCAGGTATAGGGGAAAATGGGAAGAGAGGAGGGAGGGGAAACTGTGGTTGGCTTGTAAAATAAATAAATTTAAAAAAGAAAATAAAAAACTAAAATTATTCCTGCAAAGCTTGTTCATCTGGAAAGTTACAGGTTCCTTATTTGTTGTTTGTCTGCTCCTCAAATCAGCATCTTAAGGCTAGTTAGAGGTCCAGATTGTGGTTTCTGGATCAGACTCACTACATGGGTGATGTCCAAATTATCTCTTCTTTATGTTTCTTCATTTCCTACAAAATCAAATTAGGGCCATAAAAGAAAGCCGTTGAAATTGTTTGAAAACAACATAAAATTTCCAAAAAATAGCTATCAGATTTTTGATAAAATATCATAGATAAATGGATGGAAGGATGGATGGATGAGAGGTGGGTGGTGGTGGTGAGATGCAGTAATCGCTTAGATTCTGGTTATGGTTATAGAAGAGAATTAGGAGTGCCAGAGTCTGGGCAGAAGGGCATAGATGTCCCTGCTTAAGCAGGAATTGTGCCTTGATACTGTTTCTCACTGTTCTGTTATGACCCTCCATGGATTTGATGATACCTTGGTTAGGAAGTTTTTCTTTCCCTAGTCCAGGAATTCACATTGTAATTTCTTAAAAATCCACTTTCACAGGAACTCTTAGAAATAAGAACATTCAGGTATTCTATCTACCTGAGTGTTGCTGTACATTAATGTTATCATCACCGAGTCAAGCAGTCATAGTAATAGTTAATCTGCAATGGAAGTTTTTAGTTGGCTTGGGAGGCATGCAAAATGGACATCATTTCTTTAAGCATGTTTGCTGAAGGAAGACTAATAGAAGCAAAATTGTTAATAGATCAAACCATTCACCGAATTAGACTATGTATACTGTGTAGACCCTGAGACTCTAATTGAGGATCGTTCAATCCCTTCTTCAAAGTTCTAATAGTCAATATTTTGCTTTAACTGTTAATTAGCATCTGAATTAATGAGTAACTTCAACCATATCTAAAAGTATATAATCTTTCAACTCAGTTGATATAGTGTCTGTAATATAAAAGAATTTGTTATAACTTATGGAATTACATCTAAGTCTCTCACATGTAAGTCAGTATAGTTCTTTTTTTTTTTTTCCTCTCTGATGTCTAGGACATTGAAACAAAAACTAATATGTTGCCCAAAGGAAAGAATTAGCTTATTTTATAGTGTATTCTATATTTTAAATGATTTATGTGTAGGCTCAAATTATATTTGCAGTATTTTATACTTTGAAATAAATAATTGCTGCAAATATTTTATAAGTAATAATTTAAACAGGATTTTTACCTCTAGTAGACAAAGCGTTTATGAGATAAAGGCTCTCTGTTTTTACTGCCTTCCTCTTAAACTTTTCTTTGTTTATATTATCATCATTATATTTCACTTTTTATTGAGACAAAATACTTTTTATTTTACTCAGAGTAAAATGTGTAAGGTGTACTTAGATGTTCAGCTTACAGCCAGAAGCTATCTGTCAGAGAGAGGGATTTTTCCTGCTTCTTCTTGTCAGTTCAATCCCAACTGCCGACACATTCCTGATTTTTTTCCCCTAATGCTGGCACTTTGTTGTGCCCTTTCTCTTCCTCTATAGTGAAATAGTATCTGTTTGTCTGTCTGTTCTGTGGATTTATTTGTTGTCATGTACACTAATTCATTTTATTACTATGTAATATTCCATTCTGTAGCTACAGGAGAGTTCATTCTCATTTTAGTACCCTTCTAGTATTTCACTCAGAGTGTTCCAGTTATTCTAAGGACATTTTTGTATCTTTTGTGCATGTCTCTTGAGTACCTGCAGCGATAGAATGCTGATGGATGAAATAGGCATTGTTTAGTTTTATAAAATAAGCCCGGTAGTGGTGGTACATGCCTATAATCCCTGAATTTGGGAAGTGGAAGCAGGCCTGCGAGTTCTGTGAGTTTGAGGCCAGCCTGGTCTACAAGAGTTAGTTCCAGGACAGGGGCCAAAGCTACACAGAGGAAACCTGTCTCAAAAAACCAAAACTAAACAAACAAACAAAAAACATACAAAAACCCGTAATTGTTTTACAGCTATAGACATTTATTATACATTGTATACAAATTCCTGTTTTACATTTTCAATGCCAGGTGAATTTAGCTGTGGTCAGTTTGCTGCCTCCCTTACTTATAGGATTTCTTTTTAAAGAATCTAGGCACTCTCTTATACTATTCTTTCCTATCCCATTTTGACAAACCTGCCTGGATATAGTTACTGAATTTCAGACTACATATGAGTTCACTGATTTACATTATATCTTTTCATAGTAAATAAATTAAATAATTTGTCTTTCATATATGATGTCCTAATTGTGTATATGTAGTTTTTAATCTAACATTTTTAGATAGCCCTGTTTATTGTTGTTACTTGTCTGTTTGCATGTTTATTTGAGCCAGGATCATGTGTTATAGCCCTGCTTTGCCTGGTACTTGACAGTCGGATGAACTTTCTTGCTAGGTATCATGTATTAATTTCTTAGTACCCTTGATGTTAAAGTCAATGGCGTTTTCTTTCATCTCTCTTTGCCGTTGCTTGCTCAGTGCCTTACTATTTTGCATTATTTCTCTAATGCATGTATGACATAGATATTTCTACTGTTGGTAGGCAGACCCATGCCCTTTACAATTCCTTCCCCTTTGTTGATGGGGATTTGTAACTGTGCTAAATGATCAGTCCTATGATTATCATACATTATAAAACAATAGTGTGTGACTGTGTATTTCAATGTGATTCAGAATTAAATAATTAAATAACTTTCATATCTTGACTGATTTTGTTACTAGGGACAATTGAGGTTTCAGTTTTAGTTTCATAGTTAGTCTTCTTAATAAAAGAATTTTTGAAAGGACTCTGAATGAAGCATCAACACAGTTTTATTAGAGTTTAGAAAGAAAACAACAGGATAAGCAAGCTGTAAATTCTAGTATCCTCTAGGAGGAGGGAGGAAATAGAGACAAAGTCATGCTTTATATTAGCTGAGGCAGTGAGAAACAGTGAGAAAACCAGAGTGTCAAGGAGAGCATGCTCAGGAGTGCTGAGCTGTAGATTTGTATTTATTCAGAGGATGCCCAGGGCAGAGGATTGCACCAGGATAACATGAAACATAGGCAACCTATTAAGAAATGAATGAATGACTAGTACTCAAAAATAGAAGTGGCTCGTGTCTTAGAAAAGAGCCTCCATGCCTCCAGATGCATAGCCTGTTACAGTCTCTGTATTTTTTATTTGTTTTTCTTGGGCCTTTTCTGCTCAGGTTCTGTTTAGATGGAACCCAGATAAGAAGGGACTTCAAGTCTTCCTTTTTAAACTGGCTTCTTCCATCTTGTTGTCATTTTGATGTTTCAGTACAGTCACTGTTCAGCCACATCCTTATCAGGCAAGCTGCTAAAGAGACAAGAAGCAGAAGCCAATTGACTTATGAAGTAATGTTTATGAGAAGAGTGACTGACATGTTAAGGGTTAGTGTAATCTCTTAGCAACTTCCAGTGTATAACATGGACCTTAGTCCAGAACTACAGGGAACAGAATTCTTACTAGATTAAGTTAGGGAAAGGGCATTAGAACTTTCACGCGAGTGTGAGCCTGCACCTTCATTCAGGTGTGAGGCTCAGGACTAGCCTCAGCTTGCCTGTGACTGTGCTCATGACCTGTGGAGTCTTGAATTGTTGTTCTAAGCTCTAAATGTACAGTACTATGTTGTGTTATCTATTTCTAGGAAACCATCACACCACTTAGTCTTGATACTACACAGTCCTTCCCTTGGGAACCCCAAACAATTCGTGAGGATGTTTGTAAAGATTTCTCATATTTTAAGAAGGAAAAATATGAACCTGTTCTTTTTTTTTCTTCACATTGGTTCCAGCTCTTAGTCTTCACAGTTGCTCCCTGTATTTCCAATTCTTTATGACTTTGTTTATTTGGAAACTGATAGAGAAAATATGCAAGGCTAAGAGATTTCCTGTGAGATAAGAGATTTTGAAAATATTTTATAGGATCTTGAAATATACAGTTAAACATAATTGTTATACCCATCTAAGGAAAGCTAAACAGGTTGCATTGTTGTCTCTTTGGTCCCTCATAATGAACTTGTCTCATTCTAATTATTCAGCACCCTTTTTAGTTATTGTTTGTTTCCCATTACCCTCAAACCTACTCTTCTTTTAGTGTGTCTACTTTCACTATGTAGCACTCAGCACTGGCTTTTGACTCTGGAAGTTTACCTGGAGGAGTATCTTAACTCTTCCTCCTTTGCCCTGTGCTGAATCCATCACCAGATTGTCCTGATGGTATCTTCTAGTGTTGTATGAAGCCAGCTTTGAGACTTCCTGTGCTTGAACTGGTCTTTGCAGTGATGATGGAGGTAGCTAGTGGGAGGTTTCCCCATGCTTTCTCTGTCATTTCATGGTCTTGTAACATACATGCATCAGAGCTACAAATTACTGAGAAATGAGTGCTTTAAGTGAATAGAATTCACCTTCAGACAAATGAATCTTTCCAGGACACTGCTGCTATGTAATCATAGTGGAGTCAGACTTGTCGGACTTCCTTTGTCTGTTTGACATACTATGGTGTCCACTTTTATGAACACTCCACCAGCTGTTCTCATTGAAAGTTAAGACCTATCTGATCTGGTGCATTTATATTCCACTGGTGAAGTTCCAATGTCATGTTACATTCATGTTTATTTCCAGTAATATTTGTGTGCGGAGAGAGGATAATAGCTGTGAATCCAAAAAGCTACTGGACAGAAATGTTCAATGTCTTGTGAAGTTGAGTACTTGTGATTCCATGCAAGTGTGAGGTTTGCTCTCACTTGTTGGGTTATAAAAATTCTTTATCTTCTTTTTAAGTATAGGAATGAAGCTATGCATTCCAGAGGATACAATACTTTTATCCCAGTGCTTTGGCTGCATGAGAACGTTGCTGCCTCTTAGAAGTTAGACTGATACTCATGGACATCAATTTTAGCGCCTTCACTGAGATCTATTTATTTTAGACTTTCATCCAAGAGTCTGTCTGTAGTGCTGTTGGCTAGGAGGTCAGAAGATGGCGTTGGATCCCCTTCAGGTCGAGTTACAGGCTGTTGTGAAGTGCTGAAGTAGGTTCTGGGAACTGAATTTCAGTCCTCCGTAAGAACATGAAGAACTTTTCTCTACTAAGCCATCTTTCCAGCACCCAGGCACCTTACATTTTGACTAATTTACCATATGCCATTTAGTAACCTTCCAAATCTGGCATGTAGTATCCTCTTTTATTATCAACACACTTTAATGTTGGAAGTCATCTCTCTATACTAGATTAGTTTCCATTGTACATATCACTATTCAATTAGTTACTTGAATTTATTTGTTTAAAATGTGCATTTATTACTTATATTCCATGTACCTAAGGGCCATATCCTTAAGTTCGTTGTATATAATGAATATCTAGTATATTAAGCACCTCTGATAAATTGACATTTCACACGTGAGAAATTCAGCATTACATATTAAATGGCACGGGTAATCAGAACCTTCCATCTTCTCCCTTCATTTGCTAGTAATATTTGTTGAGATTTATGAATATATCAGATTAAATTATATTAAGGAGAAAGATAAGGAAAACAGATATATTGTGAGAGAAAAGGATAAAATTACAGATATGAGATTTTTGAGTACATATTTAATTATTTTACTCTCATAATATTTTGTTAAGTAAGCCTTGTTACCTCATTTTTATAGCTAAGAAAAAACATGGCTTATAGAGATTAAGTAATTTCACCAAAGTCACAAAGCCAGGATGTGACATTGTTCTTCTCTTGTGGTTTTCTTATTCAGAGGCTAGAAAATAACTTGCATTTGATATGCCTGTGCAATTTTTTCCCTGTGATGCTAATATATAATCCAGTATTGAGTTTAAGAAATCCACCTCTGCACGCCATCTCACCATCAAGTGGCAAAATATTTTTATCAGTAGAGTTTCCCTGTGACCTTAGAGGGTCTGTATCTCTTTCTCAAGCCTTTAGTAAGTGCTGACATGCTTTATGTAACAGTAGGTTAGCATGACATTTCTAGATGAAGTGAAATCATCTAGTCTATGATTGTGAGACAGGCTTCTTTCTTTCCATTTAATGACTTCCCCCTGAATACTTGTGACTTAGTGTTTGTTTCTCTCATTATGAGGAGTGCTCTGTTGTGTGCATATGCTACATACTGTGTCCATTCAGTTGTTTATACACATTGAGTCTGTTCTCAGGTTTTCGACCCTCTGAATGGTATGTCAAACTTTTGTGTGGGACAAGCATTTATTATATAATAAATGTATATTCTATTTATATAATATTTATATATTTATTATATAATAAATGTATATTCTATAACAAATGTATATATACATTTATTAGGAATGTATTGAAGTGGGATTGCTGGGTTGTACATGCCATTACTTTTGCTTAACTTTTTAAGAGAATGCCACTTTTTCAAAGTAAGTGCATTTTATATTCCTACCTCAAGTGTATGCCAATATTGATACTGTCAGTCTTTTCCATTCGAGACATTCAAGTTGTGTATCTAGTGGTATCATTGTGGCAGTGTGTCCATTTTTAATGTAACTCATATTGATGTATGAGACTGTAGAAATGTCAATTTGAGCACTCTATTTCCAAATTAGAATCGACTACTAATGTTTTATTTTGTCTTGTATAATCTCAGAACTCTAATTTTATGTCATTTCTTTTGGAATAAACTGAATAAACCTTCAAGTTTTTAAAATATAGGATAAATATATGTTTCTATAATGGAAGCCCCTGGAAAAACTACATATGAATTTACTTATATATTAAAATAGTGCTTCTTAAAACATTATTTCTGTGTACTTGTCTAGTTCTAGAATCTTCTGAAAGGTTATGGGTTGTCCTGAGGACAACCCTTGGAGTTGTTAGTCTGCAGTAACCACAGGGCTCATGTAAAGTGCTGGTGATTAAGACTTTCCGTTTGAGAACCACCATGCTGTAACTGGTGCACTGTCAAGCAGCAGATTAAAATTATAGAATGTAAGCCCCAGTCCAAGGAAAATGAAGTTATGTATAGGTGACTTGTTTCATTTGAATTAACGAAGGGGCTGCTGGTATAGACCAGCTGTGTTCTCTGATGACAAAAATGAGTCTTGACATTTTGGTTAATGAAAATTCAGTTCAGCACCTCTTAGATATGTATGATAATATATTGTCAGTCAGAAGCAGATGGAAGGGATGCATAAACCTTATCTTATTAAAAAATAGTGTGACATGTGGATACTGCCTGATACCGGCTTTCTAGAGGGAAGTATCAGGAAAACACCTTTTTAAAATGCTAGGAATAGCTATTTTGTGGAAGGAAGGTGAGGAGATCTGACATTGGTGCATGACCTCTTTGACAGTTGCCTTTGTTCATGATTTCCAGTTTTGTGGTTTGTCTTCCTGGTAGGGGGTAAGGCATGAAAGCTTTGGAAAGGAGACTCACCTTTTTTGGTTTGACAGTATTAATGTAGTTTTCTAGTTCATACCTTGTAAGGCCACTTATTATTTCCTCTGCATGTGTTTCTCTAGTTTAGTGGATTAGCTGCACCGTCTCTTCAAAGGCTATCCAATCAAGGAGGGGTTATTAAAACCGGGGCGATTTATGACTGAGAATTAATTAGAGAAGCATTTTCATGCAAAACATCCAATTTTTTGATTAGCAGTGGAGCAGGGCCACAATTAGCACTCTAGGAAGCTTAAATTTCCAGCTTTTTGATTCTCAGGAAATTAGATTATCAAACCAGGGTCAGACACTTGACAGCAAAGCGGGAGTAGGGGGAGTGTGAAATTATATCTTAAAAAAGATCTTTGATTTTGATTCTGAGATTGCTATTCAGGCCATAGAAAATTCAGAAGAGCACAAAGACAAAAAAATGAAAGTGCAGGGGCTTGAAAGGTCTGGTTCTTCAGTGGCCTGCTTGCTGTGCAGGGTGTCTGTTGTAAATGTTTGTTCAGAGAATGGTCAGATGCAAACCAATGGTTTTTGTCCCTTCATTATTACTTATTATTTAATCTTCCTTTCATAAGTTCCTTTTGGTATTTAATACCTGGACAAATATCTGAAATTTTTATATGCATTGGAGGAAGGCCTTTTTTCCCCCATTAGAAAATGATGCTTGTTTTCTAAATGATGGCTTGTTAGTTTAAAGATCTATTCATTTTATTTTTGCTTTTTTAATTATTTCAAATCACTCCTTAAGTGAGCCATAGTTTAAGCAATGAAGTTATGTCAGGCCATAGATTACTACTTATTGATAAGTGACCTTTGTTAAGCTACGTGCCAGAGATAAGGAGTAAGGTGGCTTCAGACCTGCTGTAAACTAAGATACATTCTGTAGTTAGTACAATTGTTTTTCCTAGAGAGGTGCAGTATAATGAAAATTCATTTTTTTTCTAGAAAATATTTGTTACCTTCTGTCTTCTTAATTTAGAGTACTAATTTTAGTTGGGAAATAGAAGAACAATGTATCTTTTGTCTTATTCAAGTGTGCTTGTTAAAACTCATAAGTCTCTTTAATCATTAGATTCTGAGTTCCTCAAAGAAAGCCAGTTTCTTGTTTGTGGTTTTTGGTACTCAACCATCTCTTCACTGCTCTGTCTTCATATTTACCATGATGCTCATCCTCTGTAAATAGTTTGCAAGTATACAGCACATTTAGTGCACTGCTTTTGTGTGCTTTTATGGATTGCTTGCCGAGTCATCTTAGGCACACCACTGTTATTCTGTCTAAGTTGAAGCACTGATAATGAAACTTTCCTTGATTTGGGTAGGGAATGGGATGACCATTAGTGAATTTGACTTATCTGTTGTTATCTTGACCTTGTTTTCTCTATTTAAACAATAAACTATTGTCAGCCTCAGCCTTCTTTAAAACCCAACTGTGTAAGCATATTGTAGACCATGCTGACCATGAATAGAAGAGATAGACATACAAATTTTATACAGTCAGAGATTTCTGCTGCTGCTGCAGTTTTCTCCCTCACACATCTCTGGTTTAGAAGCATGATTTGTTGATATTATCTATCATTTTTGCAATCCTACTATTGATTCTCAGCTTTATGTGCCATTCTTACTCAGTTCTTGCCTTTTGTTGATGAAAAGTACCTATCACTGGCAAGTTGAAAATTGGCTGCTGTTTACTCTTG
This sequence comes from Dicrostonyx torquatus, assembly GCA_028555095.1. Lineage (NCBI taxonomy): Eukaryota > Metazoa > Chordata > Mammalia > Rodentia > Cricetidae > Dicrostonyx > Dicrostonyx torquatus. The sequence goes on along the minus strand of JAQHUG010000069.1, from coordinate 1,095,063 downwards.
GGGAAGAAGAAGAGCTGCCAGTCAGAGGCCAAAGAGTAGACGTATTGTATATATTGATATCAGGTCAGTGCTCATGTTTGGAAATGTTGGTGAATATGTGCTTTTTAGTGTCATTAAAGTATTTGTTTAAAGTATGCATACTTTTACAGTTATAGCTGTTTTCTCTGTTGTATAAGGATAGTACATTTCCACTTTTGTAGCGCGCGCACACACACACACACACACACAAGAGAGAGAGAGAGAGAGAGAGAGACAGACACAGAGAGAGAGACAGAGAGAGACAGAGAGAGACAGAAAAAGGGAAAGAAAAAGGGAGTGAGGGAGAGGGACAGAGAGAGCGAGAGAGAGCTAGAGTGAGCTAGAGTGAGGGCGCTCTTAAACAGTTGTATTAGAGATTTTTAATATTTGTGTATTTGTTCCAGAATATTCACCTTCTGTGTGCTTGTGATACCCTGCTATATGGGCAGGTTTGTGGATAAGAGTGAATTGTATTGCTTTCATTAGGCATGCAAAGTGATTTCATTATTTGTGCATGTCTAAACAAACACAAGCATATATCCAAATTTCATTTTCTACATTGAATGTTATTACCTGTAGAAGAAAACAGTAAAATAACTTAAAATATAAAATAAGATCAACTTAAAATTTTTCTATCATTTGGTAATATTACTATTAAAGATAAGCAGAAATAATGGGGTTTATTAAAGTTCAGAAAATTTAATCAAAATGGTGGGATAATTAAATATGAATTATTCTTAAAGAAAGAATAATTTTTTATTTAGTGAAGTAGGGAAGCCAAGCTAGTCTTTTTCCTTTTAATATGAAGTTTTTTTTAACTACATCTTTTCATAGCTTAGTATATTAATTAATTAAGGAACTTGATTTGATGTAAAAGGTTTATATTTAGTAATTCGACAAATATTGTGCTCCCAGTGGTGATGTTATGGTGTTGGGTGCTGTCCTGGTGGCTCTCTACTTTGTCTGTTGTACTTTTTGTGTAGTGTATATGGGGATGGGTGGTTGATGTGGATGAAGACTCCACCAAAACATGCTGTGATGAGTAGAAAGGAATGCTTTCATTCTTCAGGTTCACATAATTAAGATTCAATAGTGATAGACTCATGTATGCTTGTGATTATGTAAATCTGTATAGATTTTGCTATTTTCTCATTAGTTATACTTATATTTAATGGGATTTGCCTACATGAACTCCTGAAATTTTAAGTTGTGATTGAAGTTCTTGAGTAGACAGGCCGTCCTCCTCTAGTGAAGACAGCGTCAGGTTAGATAAACTCATTTCCTTAGGCTTCTGATCAGTGTAATTGATGATATTAGATATTCATGAGCACATGGTGAGTTTATAGAATAATGAGGTTGAAACTCTAGAGTTCAGAGCAATAGGTTGGGAGAGATTTACACCGTTTTGGAATAGATGAACAGCGTGTGGTGATGTGGAGTTGTTGAGGTGTTGCAGTAGGAATTAAATGGAAAGAAAAATTTAAGACTAACTAGATTGCATAATCTTAAGGAACTGGCCACTACTTGCCCGAAGGTGGTATAGATCTGGAGTGTGTCTAGCATCTCTCCAGGGGAAGGGAAGGCAGGCAGACACCCATGTCAGAACAATCCACACCAGATTTTAATAACTTTCACAAACGCATTCTGTTTCCAGAATTCACAATCACATTTTTCTCTTTTTTCAATGCTCACCTGCCAGTTTTGATAGCTTCACCCTTCTCTCTACATGTCTTATGTACAAAATTCTGATTTATTTTTATGGTTTTGAAGCCTGTTGTTGAATGTCAGCTCCTGGATTAGAATTGTATACTTTTGCAACTATTGCCAAATAATAAGTGTAAATATTTTGTTTTGCTGAAATGAAATGAATCAGAACCGTGAAAACTTTTCTAAAGCAACACCAAGGATATCTCTCTGCATCTTCTATGAGTTTCTTTAAGCTTGCCCCTACTAATGTTGGCACCTGGGAAAAGAAAGAGAGAGCTCATTCTTATTATGACTTAAGAATTTACTAAGACTCAGCTGTGGTAGTATTTTTAAATTTCCCTCTAATTGCTTGACCGTATAATATGAAAAGTTTGATGTTTTGTACCTGGATTCCCTTTAAAAATATATGGTTAGAAGTGCTAAGTAGCCTTCCTGACTTTCTACATTCCTTTGTGGGTACTTTAATTGCTATGATTTTGTGATTGTGTTCAGTTTGATTGTGTTAACAATTACTGAGGTCTCTTGATCAATCATTGTTCAGTTGATGCCTGTCACCAGCATTTAACACATGATGTAGGAACTATTTTCTCTTGATAACATCAGTGGAATATGTAAGTGTTTTCAAATCAACCACATTACGTACATGTCTTTAAAATGGAACAATGGAACACATACTCAAGCATTTTTTTCATTGTTTTTGCTTTTTGAGACAGGATCTCTCTGTAGCCCTGGCTATTCTGACTCAAAGTCAGATCTTTCTTTTTCTGCCTTCTGAGTACTGGACTTAAAGACATGTATCACCGTGCCTGGTTTAAGATTTTTTTTTAAAAAAGAAATTACTATTTCTAGAGTAACTGATTTATTGATGTGTTATTTATGTAGTCGATAGCAGACTATATTTTAGAATATCTAAATACATTTTGAATATATTTCTTGCTACTGATGCTTGATAGATTTATGTTTTAGTCAAAAGTCTATGGTATCAGTGTTGTTATTAGAATAATAACAGAACCAGAACACATCTTTTGAGATAATCCAGTGGTTTTTAAAACTGTATTCTTCCACTGGACATGATGGTGCATACCTGTGTTACTGGCACTATGGAGGTAGAGACAGAGGCTCTGAAGTACAAAGCCAGCATCCTCTACCTTGTAAGTACAGGGCCACTCTGGGATATATGAGATTCTATCTCAAAAAGCAACAAAACAAAAGCAAAAGCTACTGTCTAAAGTACTTGGAGCTAAAAGTGTAAGTATTGTGTCAGAGGCAAATGCTATGAGAATTTGCAAATGAGTAGTGTCCTAGTCTTCTGAAATCTGTATATGATGTTAATCAAGTTCCTCATTTTCATGTTTGTATTCTTTACATATTTCAACTTTTGCTATTTTAAAAGTGTTACAGCAAGGGCTGGAGAGATGGCTCAGCAGTTAAGAGCTCTTCCAGCAGACCTGGGTTCAATTTTCAGCACCGGAATGGCAACTGTCTATAACTCCAAGATCTGAAACCCTTAAACAGACATACATGCATGCGAAACACCAATGCACATAAAGTAAAAATAAATACATTATTTCAAAAATGTTACAGCAAACTTGCGGGTATTCCTTAACACTATATATCTAGAAGGGGTTAGGAAGATAATCCTATTTGAAATTTGGTAGAGTTCTTACTTTCCAAAAATATTAACAGTGTGCTTTATTTGTAAAAGTCTAGGTCCGTGTCTGTTTTCTCCTTGATGTAACTTACGATACCCTATCAGTTTATTGGTTTTTTTTTTGTTTGTTTGTTTTTTTCGAGACAGGATTTCTCTGTAGCTTTGGAGCCTGTCCTGGAACTAGCTCTTGTAGACCAGGCTGGTCTCAAACTCACAGAGATCCGCCTGCCTCTGCCTCCCGAGTGCTGGGATTAAAGGCGTGCGCCACCACTGCCCAGCTCCCTATCAGTTTATAATTGTAAACATTTTTACAATTTCAGAATTCCCTACTTTATAAGAATATCCCTTTGATTACTATCCAGGAAAAGAGATGAAATTCAGAATATGTACTGAGACACCATTCTTTAAATTTAGAAGGACTTCAGAAACTTACCATGCTCATTAAAATCCAGATCTGTAAGTTCCATTGCTTGTATTCTTTTCCTTTGTGTGTCTGTGAATTAGCATTTCTAACTGCTTTGTGAAGCTTTTCCCCTGACCCAGGGAACTCACTTTAAAATCTGTACAATAAATTGTAGAGTAAAATGAAGGTAGATGGTGATAGGGTAAGCATGCTGCCTCTGACTATTTTGCTTCCTTTTTAACACTATAGCACTTAGAAAGTATCCAATTTCCCTGGAGAATATAGAATCTAATAGAATTATGCATGCACATTAACAGATCATCAACAGTATACCTTTTCCCTGGGCCAGCAGCAATTTGAGAAGATACATTCCCAAAAAATGACATAAAATATGTAGCTATAGTAACAAATTAACAATCACCAAGCTCTATACTTGGATGTTTGTGCAGATCTCCTTCATTTGAGTTTCATTTATGAATCGCAAAACTGGAGATGAAGAATATTTAGTATAAGGAATCAACGACTAGTTTTTACACTCTTATTCAACAGAGATTTCAGACTAATTTTGAATCAAGAGTTTAGATGCTTTCAAGGCATACCTGATTCTTGACTATAATAAAATGCTTTCACCATATATCATGTTTACACTAGATGTTCAGTTGTGCTTTAGTGTTAGTATTAATTCCAGGCTTTCTTTTGGTCTAATCTATTTTAGAATTCTTTCTTTCACCTTTCATTGTCATTTACAGTAAGTCATCAATTTAGTATCAAACAAAACTTTAGTAAGTTCTGAACCTCTATGAAAAAAGATACTGAATAAAGATCTCAGAAGGATGCTAGGAAATGGAAAGGGGGTTTCTTCAAGGACATCTTTTTAAACACCTGAAGAGAGTTTCAAGGCCTGGACCAGGAAAGAGGAGGTTGGGGTGGATAAAGGGGAAATGAGTTAACTTAAACTGAGATCCTTCAACATTGTCTGACAAGTCACATGACTTTAATTAGTTAATGAGAAGGCTGAGCTAATAGACCAACCAGTTTATAATTAATGTAGACGGTATGTTTCTTTGGGACAGATGGCTGCTGTACCTGGTAGGCCAGAAACTGCTGTCAGCACACCAGATAAAAGGTTTTAAATTATTCATGCCTCCTATTCTTTTCTTCCTTCTCTTAGAATACTTTTAGATTTCCATCTTGGAAATTATATAAAATATATAAAAATAAGTTTTAGACAAAGTTGTGCCTGTTGCAACTCCAAAGAATTTTTGTTTGGGACTCTAACACGTCTTCACACTTTTAGTTAACAGCATTACTCATGGTACTATGTGTGCTCGATCTATTGGAAGCTCATCGAATCCAGCTGGACCAAGACTGAATGAGCATATGACCTAACTGGACCCTATGAATGTGACTGCCAGTGGGGACTGACTGAGAAACCAATGATAATGGCACCGGGACCTAGCTCTTCTGCATGTATTGGCTTTTTGGGAACTTATTCTATATGGATGCACATCTTCCTAGACCGAGATGGAGGGGAGAGGGCCTTGGGCTTCCCATAGGGCAGGGTATCCTGCCCCATCTTAAGGAAGCAGGGGGAGGGGGGTGGGGTAGTTGGGGAGCGGGAGGGCCGGGAAGAAGGGGAGTAAATGTAAATTTTTCTTTTAACAATAAAAAAAAAAAGAAACGTAACCACCAAACAAAAAAAAAAAAAAAAAGAAAAGAAAAAGTAGTAGCTACTTAAATGTTAAAGGAAAGAGAACATATAGGTAAATAAATATTTCATTAAGGGTTCACAAAGTATTAGGTAGTGATTTAAATGTTTCATGAAGATGACAAGAGGACATACTTAAGGCCATGAATTTAGGGAGCACAACCTTAAAGATATAAATCCAATACATAGAGCAAACTTTGAGAAAAATTATTGAAAGCAGTAATCATAAAGAAGAAACATAGCAAAGTAGAAAGGAAATTCATGAGATGTTGTCATAGGAAATAGAGTGATTCATGAGAGTCTAGTTTAGAGAACTTAGGTGTTTGTAGGACACCACTGTTAGCATACAGTTATTGCTGAAGTCCCTAGGGGAAGTAAACTATGATATCATAGTTTGAAACCTCCATAGTTTCATAGTTATGAAACCTCCAGGTTTTAGGACCCAACTGCTTTTGTTAGAATTCCTGCAACAACAATTTGCAAATAAATCCACCAGATCATCCCATTTCATGTGACAAATTACAGATGGTTAAAATATTAAGGTAGAATAAAAATTTGAAGGTAAGCATAAGCATGTTTCATATGTTTGTTATACAAATACTTTGTATTTGAGAATAATGAAAAATCTCTTGACAAGGGGTCTGACACATGGTGCTGCTTGATTGTAATCTCCCAGTAGGGAGGCTATGCAGCAGGGTTTCAGTACCTCATCTCTCAAGTAAACGAGTCAGAAAAGATGAGAACTTAGCATTGATGCACAGAAATCTCAAACCTATCATAATTCAAACATTTAAAATTAATAGTAAAAAATTAAATCGAATAAATTTATAATGAACGTGATTCTCAAAAGTTATTAAATACAAGCTTTCATAAAACTTTTTTCTTTTTTTTCTTTTTATTGAGAATAGATTTTTTCATATAATATATTCTGATTAGTTTCCTTTCCCCCAACTTCTTTGAGATCCTCTCAACCTCTCCTCCCTTTAGGATCCACACCCTTTTTGTCTCTTTAAAAAACCAACAGGCACCAGAACAACAACAACAACAATAATAAATTAAAATGCAACAAGATAAAAACAAAAACAAACAAATCAAATAGGACATAGCAAACAGAAGAAAAAGAGCCAAAGAAAAAGTAGAGGAAACATATAGATAGACACACATCTGCACAAACAAGAATCCAAAAACACAAAACTTTAAAACATAAAATGCAAAGGATCTGAAAGGAGAAGGAAGGGGTGGGGGAAGAAAGCAAGCAAGCAAGCAATAACAAGACATGAGACAAAAACCTCCAAAGATGCCATTGAATTATTTTATTTTGTTCTGCTCTTCTACTACTTTGCATGGGGCACAACCTTAAGTGTGGTTTGCATCTCCAGTAAGACTCCATTGGAGAAAACTAAGTTGATTTGTGAGTGGTTATCAGTTGGAGATAGCTTCTGAGTTAGAGAAGGGGCATGTGTCCATTTTTCGTCTTCGTTTTGGAGACCCCCATCTGGCGCAGACCTGTGTGGATCCTATGTATACTGTCACAGTGTGCTAGCATGTGTGCCTCAGTCTTGTTGTGCTTACATGACTTTGATCCTTTGGCATCTTCCATCCTTTCTGGTTCTTACAATCTTCCCTGAGAGTTACCTGTGCCTTGATGGGAGGGATTTGGTGGAGACATCCCACTTAGGACTGGGTGTTCTAGGTCTGTTACTCTCTGCACATTGTCAGAATGTGTGTCTGTATTTATTCCCGTTTACTGCAGAAGGAAGCGTCTCAGATGATGGCTGAGGAAAGCACTGATCTACAAGTATATCAGAGTGTTGTTAGGAGTCATTTTATTGCTGTGTTCTTTTTTTCCCCTTTTTTAAAAAATTTTTTTCATTCAACAACTTACACTTTCTCCCCTTCTCCCAGTCCCCTCCCGCTCCCTCACTACCCCTCCTTCCTCCCACTGCTTCCTTAAGAGAGAGCAGGGTACCCTGTCCTGTGGAAAGTCCAAGGCCCTCCCCACTCCATCCCGGCCAAAGAAGGTGTGCATCCAAATAGACTGGGTTCCCAAAAAGCCTATTCATGCAGAGGAGTTAGGTCCCAGTGCCATTATCGATGGTGCTCCCATTGGCAGCCACATTCGGAGAGTCCGATTTGATCATATGTTCATTCAGTCTCAGTTCAGCAGGATTTGGTGAACTCCCATTAGATCAGGAAACACTGTCTCAGCGGGTGGATCAGCCCCTCATGGTCCTGACTTCCTTTCTTATCTTCTCCCACCTTCTGCTCTTCGACTGCACCTTGGGAGCTCAGTCCATTGCTCTGAATGTGGGTCTCTGTCTCTATCTCCATCCATCCGACAAGATTTCTATGATGATGATCAAGATATTCATCAATATGACTATGGGACAAGGCTAGTTCAGGTACCCTCTCCTCTGCTACCCAAATACTTAACTGGGGACTTCCCTGTGGACACCTAAAATGACTCCCTTACGGTAGATACCTCATTCCCTTCTCCAATAACCACCCTTCCTCCATCTCCACCCTCCCTCTCTCCCCAGCTTTCCCCAGCCCTTCCCTTCTTCCTTCTCTTTCCCCCTCTCCCCTTCGTATTTGGTTTTCCCCTAAGTTCCTTACTTATCTAGTCTCATGTTCTTGACTTGAGAACATGAGAGGTGTTAGGGATGTGGTCCAGCTCATGGAGTGAGTCTTAAATCTAATGAGATTTGATTGGTTATTCTTACAAGGTTTGTTCCACTAATGCATATTTTTAGGCAGAACATGATTGTAGATCGAAGGGTACTTTCAAGTACCATGAACACTAGTCCATAGGAGTGATTGATCTAGGGAGACACTGATAAGTTTTAAATCCCCAGTTATTGGAAATCTGCCTTTGCTGATGTAATAAACCAATCAAACGGAATTAATAAATCCAGGTTCAATCTGAGCAAAGCAATCCTGGATGACCCTCAGGAGGGTGGGCAAGGTATCATGTGGCAAATTTGGCTATCAGGTCTTACATAGAATGTAGGTATGGTCTTGAGCAGCCCAAGGAGGGGCTGACTTTTGGTGGGCTTTCTCAGGGGCAGAATTTGAAGAGGGAAGCTTCAGGGGAGGGGATGCTACTTGGTGCACTGAGGATGGTGTTTGGAGAGGGCAGCTTAAGGGGACGTGCTGCTGGGGACAGGTCTGGAATCCTCCCCCACTCCTCAGCGGGAGATTCCAAATAGGCACCACTTCAACTTCTCCTGTGCTCAGTGAGTCCTGTAGGTGTTCTCTTCAGCAGCATCTGCCTTACCAACTGCTTAGGAAAAGCAACCAGTAGTCTTGGTTGTTCATCAGGGCTTTGGATGGGACCACTTTGGCACACAACTAGATTAGGTATAATCCATTCCCAGTTTACCTGTTTTAGATCTCCATGCTTGCCATATTATTTTATAAAGGTTTTGTCATTTTAAAATTTTGACCTACTGGGGAGTATTATGTTTGCATGTGTGCGTTTTTGCGTGCGTGCGCACCTGTGTTTGTGTTTGTGTGTGTGTGTGTGTGCGTGCGTGCATATGTGCCCATGTTTGTGGCCCTAGCTTTTAAATTTGTTTTTTTTTTTCATGCAAAGAACTTGGTGACTATCCAAATATGAATGGATGGATTTTTGGACCCTTATTTTCCCCTGTTCTGAAATGGAGTCGATGAGCTTGTTTGTTAATGAAGAAACAGACTTGGAAACACTGGGAAGAAGTCCTGTGTTAAATAATAATGCAAGCATAGCACATATTTAATGCTTTATTGTAAAATATTTTAAATTTTGAACTGTATACTTGAATAAAAATTAAATGGCTTTTGAAATCACAATATATAATGCATATAATGAGAAATTTCTATGTAAACTAACATTAACATATTTTTGGCTGTTGTTTTAAATTCTCTTTACCCTCATTTGCTGAAGCTTTTTTCACAACTCTTGTCTCCTACATTAATTGACCTTTCTTGCTTCCCTCTTTTTTTCTCTTCACCCTCTAATCTCCTTTCCTATTTCTCTCTTTCACGTACTCTCTCCTTCCTACCAACAAAATTGGCTAGTGTGAAGGTTTTGAGTTTCATTTGTTCTTTGCTCTATTTAGACATAAAAGCCAGTCAGTTGTGTATTTGAGATTATCCTAGTGTGGGATGAACATGCTCTGGATGCAGGCTGCTTGGTGTTGGTGATGATGTATAAAATAGGACTGTTGTGTGGGTTATTGACCCCTCAGGGCTTTAAGTGCACTTTGCATAGGCTGAATGGTAAACTGAGACAGTGTGAAACTGTCCAGTTAAAATGACAGTGTTTGCACATTTTCAAAATGATATTTAAATGAACCAGACTTTCACTTTTATGGGCCTGAGCACATTTCCCAACTTATATGAACAGTACTTTCTTTAAAAATCCTAAGACTTTGCTTGATTCATTCCTTTGTGTCTGTGGTAATCAAAATTTTATGCTTGTAAATAAGTCTGTCCATCACACAGAGGAAGAAAGTTTCCTCATTGCAGATAGTTGTTGCTACATTTGTTAAATTTACTTTAAAAAACAAAGATGCCCCTCTTACACAGTCTGTGAGTATTTGTAACATTTATTTCTATAGAATTTGAAGTTCCTTGTGCCCCCTAGTGCATTTCAACTATAATGGAAATAAGCAAATAGACCATTAGAATGACATCCCCAAGGCACATCCCGATGTATTTATGATTTGTGATGTATTCCCTTCTTTATCATATATATCTATTTCTGTAACTAAATAACAGTGCAATAGGGTCACTTTAAATAAAACTGGATGTAATTAGCTTATCTCATGACCCTTATTGATTAAAGTCAGAGTCAGTAAAATGTGTTTCTTCAAGGTTAATATTCCCTTTCTCTTATTAGTAAATCTTAAGAGTTAAAAATGAAGTTTACTGTAAATGTACAATCATTCTATCGGCTTAATTTTTAATTCATGAACCTGGTAAAAGTTCTTCTAAATTAAACACAGCAACAAAGCTCTGCAGCACAGGTGTTGGCCATCATTAGTGAGACTTGTGCTTTTAGTGTGCTTTGAGTCTTGTGGCAGTGCCTAAGATGTGTTATTTGTTTGAGTTCCACTTATAACTTAGTAGTAATTTTTCTCCATTATAGACATTACCCTTAATGAATTACAGGAAACACACAGCAATAGCTTCTTCAGCTTGTACACAAAGACAGTAATATGATGGAATGATTAAATACAATATTCCTTTAATTTATTTTACTTAGACATTTATCCATGTTTTATTTATAAGGCAATTAAAGTCATTTATTTTGTATTGAATTCTTATTCTTCTGAATAACAAATAATATATTATCTTATATATCGCATTGTATGGGGGAATGATGAAAATCATACTTAAATAAAAGTTTAATATTTTGGGCTCATTGGGCAGAATTATAGTGTACTATCTTTTTTCAGTGAACTCATCATTCTACATGCAGATTTTTCAAAAATTGAACAGCATGTAGCAAGAAGAATGTGGAAATATGTTTGTTCCAAGAATAGTTTCCATTCTTTTTTCCCCCTAGCTATAGAACATTTTAAATATGCAAAATTTTGTCTAGACAGCCCCCACCTTCCCACACCTCTAAGATCTTTGAATATATATAGTTTGACCTTGTTTTAGTGTGTTACGGACTAAAATTCTTGGGGGTGTAGAGGGGCTTTCTGCCCAAGAGTCTTGGGTATGGCCATGTGAAGGCCAATAGGTTTGCTCTTGACTCTTGACCAATAGGTTCTGATCTATATAAAGGGATTTGGAGGACATCAGCAACCCCATATTTTAGATTAAATCAGGGTGAATGTTTGACTACACTCTTAGCTTGTATTTCCTGCTGCCTGAGACAAGAAAGCTATAATTAAAACCACAATATGGTTATTACCTTATCTTCAGTTAAATTTCCAACTAATGGGTGTAATGTGCCATAGTGTCCCATGTACTGATTGTTTTAGAGCTTCTAGTACAAGGTGGTTTTTGTTGTTGTTGTTGTTTTTATATATCAGGCAGAAAGAAAAGTCAAAAGTTCAGAATGTCATGGAATAATGACTTGGCTTGTTAAAACAGATTTTACAGCTAAGTTGAGTAAGCATTTGTGTATATTAAGTGACAGCTTTGTGTACATTAGTTTTTGGAGAGCCATGCAACACTTGAGGTCAGAGTTTACTGTCTTGCATTTCCAGAGAGTGGTTGCAAATGTTTTAGGGGCTGGGGGCAAGGTATAAGCTGAAATCTAAAGCATATACCTTTAGAATTTTCCTCTAAGGTTCCTTTCAGTAGTGAGTTCTTACTTAGAATTTTGCAAATGAGGTTTTCAAACCACTATTTTGAGAATATCTTTTAGATACATACAGAATTGTTCAAATATGTTTGAAAATTATAATATACTGGTTTGTGATTGGTTTGGTGTCCTTTTGGTATTTCACAAAGTTACTCTGTTGTCATTGAAATCCTTTCTTTACAAATAAAATCTTTTGACTCACGACATCTTTTTGAATGTGACATTAGATGACTACCTGTTTTGCATGGGTTGTCTCCTTGTTCCATCTTATCACAGTGAGGGCTGTGGTTCCTGGAGTGTATCCTGGTGTCTTAGTAGGTGTCCATGCTGAGAATGATGTGACTTCTGACATGGACGTTTTAACTGTCCTTTTCTTCTCCTGAACAACTGTGCCAGTCAGCCAGTATTTCTAAAGTCAGAGTGGAAATCATTCCCATTGTGACCAAATAGTCCACTCTAACCCTTAAGTCTTACTGCGGTTTGCCGGGAAAAACATTTATCTTGTATTTCTTCCTATCTTTCTGTAGTTTCAGCATAATGCAAGTCTTGAAAAATACCTCTTGCTAATGGGTTTTATGCCCAATTTTATGTTATTTCATTGTAATTTTCCTATCCTTTTTTTTTTTAAAAGTAAGATTCTGAGCCATGGACTCAGTGGTAAAGTTATTAAGGAAAGTATCATACAGAAAGAACTAGCTTTATTGAAATAATTATAATAAATAATAAAATATACCACCAAGGCTAATAATCATATAATTGTAAATCATTACAAATGTAACTTTGAGGATTTTTGCAACACTGCGTGTCATAAAATTGTGTATGGTTTCTATCCCAGGATTTATGGGATGTACCAATATATTACAATTGATTATGTTTGTGGTCATAGTAAAATAGTTTCTAGCCAAGATCATTTCTAGCCATGTGTTCCAGACAAAACTCCCTTCCTTTTAAAAAAAAAAAAAAAAAAAAAAGCTGTGTCTGTCTGATCCACTTTTCCTTTGAGCTGCTCTTCTAGGGTGAGACACTTACTTAGTCTGTGGTGCCTCAGTATCTTTCATGACTTCTGGAAGTGACACATAGTTGTGGTATTGAAAGATCTGCAGCTCCACTGCCCAAAGGAATCCAACTCGGGCCACTGGATGCAACAAGCAAGAGGCACTTTATTGGATTAGTACACAGGCCTGC
>JAQHUG010000069.1:919828-1061721 GCA_028555095.1 Dicrostonyx torquatus | reverse complement strand
CATTTGTTCCTTAATAGACTCCAAGTTTCAGAACCTTCTGAATCAACTTTCTTTCCAGCATACAGTATACATGTATATTACTTATTTACTATTTTCAAATTTTTCAAGTTATCATAGAAGTCATTGGATATGATTATGATGCTTTCAAGTAGTGTGTTTTCGTAGATATTCTCCCTTTTCTTCATCTCTCCCAATTATCTCCTTCCCCTGAACCCCCTTAACACCCCAAGTCTCTCTTCCTCCTCATGACCTACTTGCCCTTTTACTCACTACCTGTTCTTATTTGTTGCTTATTTTTATCCACTCCTTGTCTCCTTTCTGATTATGAGGCTTTATCCCCTTTCCCCTTAAATGCATATACATTGCAGGCTAGAATCTGCAGGGTTTTTTGTCTTTCTGAGTCTGGATCACTTTGCTTAATATTATATTACTCAGTTCTATCCATTGTCCTGAAAATTTCATGAGTTTATTTTCCTTTACCACTAAGTCAAAATCCATTTTGTTTTATTTTTAATCTATTTTGTTTATGTTTCACATTCATTATCATACATCTATTAATGGACTTTTAGACTTGTTTTATTTCCTTCTGATTTACATGAATGTACACGTATCTGTTTAGCAGGATATGGAGTCTGCACAGGAGGTATGGTAGTTATATTTGTACATTTTGGAAGCTCTAAACTAATTTCCATAGTGTCCGTTCTAGTTTGCACTCCTGCTAGTAGTGACTAAGGGTTCCTTCCCCCACATTGTTATCAGCATTTGTTATCATATTTTTTAATGCTAGTTTTTTTCACTTTGGTGAGTTAATATCTCAAAGTGGTTTTGATACTTGTATGGTGACTATGAATTGAACACTTCAAAAATACTCATTTATCATTTATTTTTCTATAAAAATGCATTTTAAAAGCATTTTAAGAATTGGTTTTGACTCACTGGGGCGATCTGGCCCTGCACCTTGCCTGGGCAAAACAGTAGAGCAGGCCTTGGTAGTGTGGGTGCAGGTGAGCCAGACCCAAGGGCTAAGAGCAGGAGAACTGACCCAGCTCCTTGCTTCCTTCTGAAGTGTGCTAGCTACTTGGGACAATGCTGGAGAGCTTGCCCTAGAGTTAGATGTCAATGAGTGAAAACTGGCATACTGATCAGCCCAGTTTTCACAGGCCCAGAACCAGTGCTGTGAGTTGGCCCACTATGACATCCACCTCATCTATAAACCGTTGAAGCATGTGAAGGGACATGACCTGCAGATGTAAAGCTGCAGGAGCTCCATGCCATAGGGCAGCAACAGGGTTATCCAAGAGGAGTCCCAGTGAGGGCCCATTACTGAGGGTATAGCTTTGAACTGGACCAGTGACTCCGTGCAGTGAACATTTAGAAGTAAAAATGTATGGACTAAAGGCTATACTGTGTGACTCACTGTGTAACACTGCATCTTCCACTACAAGAGTTTTTTTGTATTTTTTTGTTATTGTTTTTAATTTTAAATTTAATTAATTTTGAGTGGGAGGTTGCAAGGGCACAGGGTGGATATGAAGGGATGGAGAGATGAATAGGAACTGGATGTACGATGTGAAATCCACAAAGAATCAGTTTTAAATGGTTTTACCTTTTTTTCTCCTTCCTTCCTTCCTTCCTTCCTTCTTTCCTTCCTTCCTTCCTTCCTTCCTTCCTTCCTTCCTTCCTTCCTTCTTCTCCTCTTCCTCTTCCTCCTCCTCCTTCTTCTTCCTTCTTTCTTCTTAATACTGACTGAACTTAGTGACTCATGGCTATAATACCAGAAGTCTAAGGCAGGAGGATCATGATATTTGAGAACATATCGGTAACATAATAAGACTCTTTCCCCTGCTCCTAAAAGTAACAAATAAAACCAAACTAAAATAAAAAAAAAAAAGAAGGAAGGGAAAGAAAGAAACAAAAGAAGCCAAAAGAAAGATGTCTGAAAACATTAAGTGTGCTAACAAATGATTTGGAGCAGGTTTAATGGATAGCATTCAATTTTGTATTTCATAATCAGGTCCAGTTTTATTTTCTGTTATGTATTTAAAAAAATTCTTCCTTACAGAATCCTTGATGTATTCAAAATTAAAACTTGGATATTATATTAATCTTGTTTAGTGATTACACTGGAAGTATGCTGATTATGATCATGAGGTTGCCACTACTCTAGAAGTGTTTTTATTTATGACATAAATAAAACAGATGGGAGGAATATTGGGAAATGTCAACTCATGGTTGGATTTGCAATTTGTTTTCTAAATGGTAAAGAATTTATATTTTTGATATGCTTTTGAAATGATCAGAGATTATTTTCATTATACTTCAAAAATTACTTTGAATATTAGTTGAGTATCCTGACATACCTTCATAGTTTAGGGTTTCCTGCCAATGACATTTTTTTCAAAAAAAAAAAAAAAGCTATCGTAAAATTTCCTTTGAATCTTTGATGACCTGAAATAGCTATGCTAGTTGAATTAGTTGTGTGCTTCCCACCCAATCTGTTCTTAGATGGTATTCTCCAGTACTGAGATTTGGAGAACTTTCATGCCATCAGTGTCTAGTGGTTATGCTGTAGGCACATCCCTTTCCTTGTTTTACTTGAGTCTTGAGTATCCCCTAAACAGCTCCCATCTTGCCGGCAATAGACGTCTATATATCCTTAATAACTGTTCCTTGGTATCCTTATGCTGTCTTTCTCCACCCACAATTATCTCAGTTCCTTTAGGCTTTTTTGTTTTGCTTTGTCCAGGCGTAATGCTTTTATTGGCTTCTCCTAGGTCTTCAGAAGTCATGAATTTAACCTGCTGCTAGAAGTTTGCTTGTCATTATCCTGTGTATCAGTCAAACTCTGAGACCCTCAAGTTGAAGCCTCCATGGGAACATTTATTATTTGTTCCTATATGGCCATAAAAATCGACTTTGCAGTCATTTTGAGTCCTCCTGCCAGTGCTGTGAGTGACAGAAACTAATCTGATCTCCTTGCTAGCTAGCATTTTAAAAATGATAAATGCACCCTAAGTCTTTAGTTAGCCTGCAAATGAAATTATGTTTATCTTATTTCTCAGGGAAATTGCATTACTTAGAAAATTTTGAATTATACCTTTCTGAACAAAGTTAAATAGAAAAGGCTAGGGTCTACATTTTGATGATGATTATATGTGTCCTTCCTTCCTTCCTTCCTTCCTTCCTTCCTTCCTTCCTTCCTTCCTTCCTTCCTTCCTTCCTTTCTTTCTTTCTTTCTTTCTTGGCGTGGCTTTTATCAAACTAAATAATGGTTCTTTGAAAAAATCAGATTGTTAAGAACCTAGCACATATTTTCTGAATGGAACAAAAGATTCTTCATCATCTGTACTTGCTCTTAACTTAAAAAAATCATACCCAGATAGAATGCATAATACATGTTCAAAGTAAATTTTACCAGATATTTATACTTTCATTTGTCTATTTCAGATCTAAAATAAAATTTAAAATATGATATTACAGCGTGTTTAAAATACTGTATTCATTGTTTTTTTTTCTGCCTTCCTTCTGGTTATCTAATCATTTGAAGATCAAGTTAAATTGAAATCCAGTACAATTCCTGCCAGGAAGTAACTTTTTAGCAACTTCAACCATTCATTTATTTTCCCAGTGGGATGCTGATTTACCTTCCTCTCCGTGTGATTTTCATGTCTTTGTTTCGAAATTGTCTTATCTCTGTCAGTTAGGATCAAGGACATTAGAACCCACTTGAGCAACTGTTACCACAAATTAAATTAGGTCACTTCACGCTGTCTAATGTCTTTTTCTTCTGCATTTTAACTGATATGTCAGAACCCCAACTTGGCCATTTCTTTCTGTCCTTTATTATTAATATCAAGGACTTCATAATTATTTTGTTAGATGCTGTATGTCAAAAGTGAGATTTAATTAAATTAAGGGCATTAACTTTTTAGGTTGTGTTTGTAAAGGAACAGGTTATTGATGTGCTGGGTTGTTTGACTGTGGGAAAAACCTTACTATCTTCTAAATGTCGATTGCTTTCCTTCTGATTCCTAGTCTGCATGCTCAAGAACTCTTTGTGTCTTGAACTTGAATAATGTGGAGGGAATGCTTTACTGGATAAGAGGATAACCAACTTCCATCCCTCTCTCTCTCCCCTTTCCTCCCTCCCTCCCTTTGGTTTTTGAGACATAGTTAGCCTTGAACTTGCTAGATAGCTGAGACTGACCTTACATGCCTGCCCATCCTGCCACCAGTCCCCAGGTGCTGGGGTTCAGACACATGCCGCCATGCTCCACATTTTATTTTGAATTTGTAAAAGTAAAGGAAATATGTATACTGTGTTCGAAAATTTGTCATTGATGAAAAGGTTAGCTATATTTTCCTTAAATACTCATATAGGCGAGATTCTTTCCCCCACTCTCTTCATGTTCAAGATCTGATATTTAAAAATGTCTAGTAATGGCTGTCTTGTAATGGCTCTTAGTAGCTTCTCTCTAGTCACTCTTTCTGCATTCATTGTAGGTACTTATTATGTTGTTCAGTATTAAACTTAAAGGACATTTATTTTCTAAGTTCTTGAATTTTGTCTGTATCATCCCCCTAGATTATTTTCCTATTTATGTTTTTTTGCATCCATCTCTTATTCTTATTCTGATCTTGTATGTACTTTAACTCACCTAACTATATTACCACTATGTTTTTATTCATACATGACATCTCAAGGCATCTTGATAGAGGTCTTATTGAAATCTGGATTAGATAGGCAAGGCTTTCTATTATAGAAAAGCAGACTAATCTTTTCTGCCCTCTAACATGACTTTTAAAGATTTGTTTTTATGTTTTATGTTTGAGTATTTTTTCAGAAAAGGGCATTAGAGTCCCTGCAACTGGAGCTATAGATATTGTGAGCTGCCATGCAGGTGCTGGTAAGTGAACCCAGGTCCTCTACAAGAGCAGCCAATACTCTTTAACTACAAAGCCATCTATCTCTCTAGGCCCTAGGATAACTTTTAAAGTCTCATGTGGTCCACTGTTAAAATTCACATTTCTCTGTATTATTTCTAGTCTTTGATATATTAATTTTTGATTTTTATTTGCTTGCTAGTCTTCCTTAGTCAGAAAGAACATGAAGTAAGCAAATTCTGTTTCTCAATTTGCTATCTCTTATGAATCAAAACTTTTGTAAATTATGTTTTAAGACTTTTTATTTTTGAATTAGAGCTATACTGTTATTATGGGCCACTTTCATTAGATTTAAAATAAAATTACACTGAGGTAAGAGGTATTTTGTAGTAAGTAATATATATTTAATAAATAAGCACTGGGAGAACAGAGACCACATCAACTTTGTGTTCTATGGGACATCTTCACCAGATTGCCAGTAGCATAGCAGGTGCTCCCTGAAAAAGAATCACCAGTTCTTTCATAATGGTTTCCAAATCTGAAGCCCTGGTTTTGCTTGCTTTATATATATCTATGGCTATTATTTACGATAACAAATCAATTTTACATAGGAATTTAAATAATAAATATTAATTCTAGCTCTTATGTGAGATCATGCAATCTTTCTCTGAGAATATCTAGCATATAATGGCACTTCGCCTTTCCTCAAGAGAGTCAGTTTTTGTTTTATTTATTAGTACCAAACTAGTATTATTGGTATGAACTCTTCATATTTTCTTTTTTTTAATTATCAGATGGCTTCAAGTGTGAAAATTATTCTATATCTTCTGGGTGGGTCCTATTCACTCATTAAAAGCACTCAGCATGGAGCTGAAGATGAAATTCTCTCTCTGGAGAGCAGCTTTACTCGTCCAGAGGCAGAGCCCCTTCTCCCTGCTGCCATCCCTAGGAATTCTTGAGTGGCCTAGATAGTGCCCACCTGTTCTTAGCCAAATCCAAGTGATAGATTTGTGTCTTTCTCCAACCCCATTTCTCTGGTCAGTTCCTGACTATTTGACATGTCAACTGAATGGTGCTCCCTGATGACTTCGTAAGAAGTAGTGTTCTTTCCTGCTCCTCTGCCTCTTGTTCTACAAGACCCTCACTGTGTGGTAAATATCTGTTACCTTCTCTGCAGTTGCATAGCTGCCAAACATTGTACTGTTGTACATTACTCATTTGTTGTTTGATTTTGTTGTAATTGCCAAGGCTTTCTAAGGAAACGTTCTTTTTTTTAAAAAAAAAATATTTATTTATTTATTTATTTATTATGTATACAATATTCTGTCTGTGTGTATGTCTGCAGGCCAGAAGATGGCACCAGACCTCATTACAGATGGTTGTGAGCCACCATGTGGTTGCCGGGAGTTGAACTCAGGACCCCTTTGGAAGTGCAGGCAATGCTCTTAACCACTGAGCCATCTCTCCAGCCCAGGAAACGTTCTTTTAGGTAGTTTCTTCCCCCCCCCCCCCCCGACCTGGAGTTTAGAGAAATCATGTTATGTAAATTTAGTTGTCTCAAAAATTATTGTTTATCCATTTATTTTTAATTTTGTTTTTTCTTATATTATTTTTAAGGAATAAAGTAGCTAATTTCCATTTTGCCTGTCTAGTAATAGGTGTAGGATATGCTAGTATGAAGGTTGAAATGTGTTCTAGAGCACAACGCTCTGAAGTTGTCTTCCAGGATTCTGTCACATGCTGCTACACTGCCAGAGCATATGGCTCTCCATATGGTATTTCTTTGGGGTTTCTGCCACATGTAATCTTGCTGATTTTTATTCACTTAAATTTGTCCAGGAGGTAAGCAAACCAAACCTGGATGTGAAAATAATATGCCTGTGTTAAAATGCTAAAATTTAGGTTGAGTTACTATAATTACAGTAATTACCAAGAAAAAAAAAACTAATTCACTAAACAAGTGCATTAATCACATAGCTGTATTGGTTCTATTGCCCCATTAATAGCCAGAAGCAGTGTGTCCATTTTTACTTTCAGTATAGAAAGGATAATTGTTGTATTTTATTGTGTCTTCATGTGAAGGTGGAGTTAGATCATTTTGGACATTTTAAAAAATAATAATAGTAATGGATATAAATATATTTTTATGGTTCAGAAGTAATGGTATTGTGAATGGCATTTGGCATTTTGATTGCATATAAAAAGTAATAAAATGGATGTATTGTGGCTGCATGATATTGAAGATGTTTTATATCATTAAGGAACTTTGATTTCAGAAACAGGAAAGAAAGTCAAAGTTCTATTAACCGTGGATTCAGGCCTCAAAAATTATGTCTCTAAACTCAAGTCAGGGTTGCTGGTTTATGTGTCAGCTGGCATTATTTTACATTACATCTTAAATGTTTTAGAATATCTCCAAAGCAGTTGTTTTAATAGATGGAGCACCTCTCGGTTACACTCCATACCGCTTTTATATTTATTTATTGTATCTCTCTGTCTTGTTTTTTCCTGCTGCCCGCTCCGTGTGTGTGTGTGTGTGTGTGTGTGTGTGTGTGTCTGCCATTCACAGTGAGTATGTGAAAAACAGGACATCTTGCAGGTATTGGTTCTCTTTCTAATTGTACCATATACTGGAGATTAAACTCAAGTAGTCAGACTTGGCTGCAAGCACCTGTACCCATTGCTCCATATCACACAGCTCCATCTGAGACTTTTAGCTCCACATTGGTACTCTGCGTGCTGGGGAAATAGATGCATAATTATTGGATTATTGGTGCTTAAAATGATTTTGAAGGCCATATGTCAGTGGTATCTACCCAAAGAAGTAAATGCCAGAGTGAACAGTTAATTTATGTAGGCTTCTTTTTACTGGGACTCTTTGGGGATTAGAACAAAGGTAGCAGAGGAATGGAGAAAGTTTGATTAATGTAGAGTAAGTTACAATCACATAGCAGAAAGATGTTCTCTTGCATACTAGAGTTATTATAAATAATGTTAATTTTGAAAAGTTAGACTAAAACATTTGAATATTTTATTATTAAGAAATGATAAATATTGAATAGAGATATATTTACTCTTATTTGAAGATTGTATATATGTGTGTTAATGTGTGTGTGTATATATATATATATATATATAATTCATGGGATCCAGTCCATAAATAATTCAAGTTTTATATATTAGTGAATAACAAAGAAAGTAGCAGGGAGGGATGGCTTCCCCAGTGGTTGCAGAAGTTATCATATATTCAAAGGCAGTCTAGTAAGCGTATGTGGATGTATCTTTAGCTGTGCTCATGACACGTGGGGCAGGGTCTTGTTCACACTACTGATCACTGTCAGTATCTTGATAACAAGGTATTATTTTTGTCATACTTAAAGGTATTCACAACTAAGGTGCATCCAGCATTAATTTGTATTTTTTATTGTGCTTATTGCCCAAAATTTTATAAAATCTTTACTTAAAATGTAGGTAAATTAATAAATAAGCAAAAAATATATTATTTGTGTTTGATTCACCCGCTTTTTGAGTAGTTGACTAAAGTGTGTTAACATGCACTGCAATCTGGGATGAACTTTGTATTTTACCAGTGGATATATGACATTAGTCAAGTTATGGTATCTTAGGCATTGTTTCTATCTTATTATATGCCTTAATTTAGAAGATGTTCAAGATTCAAGCAAGACAATTGACATAAAGTACTTCATAACATTTACCAGATGTGTTAAGGTAACATGTCAAAGTATATTTGTGTATTTTTTTTTGTTCTCACTGCCCTATGTAATTTATACCTTGCTCCCTCAGGGTTGATTATGGCTGAGTTATTCTAAAGGAATTCTCACATTTACTGAATTGTTGAGTGTTCCCACAGTAGCTCAACTTTTTTTTTTTTTCCTAGACTTGTATGGTGACACCTACATACTCTCTAGTTCTTCTCTAAATGGTGCTTGTTTCCATGTGAGTCCGTCAGCTATTCCCTATTTGTCCTTCTCTTTGTTCTTGCCAGTGACATGCTTTTGTGTGTGCTGTAGTATCTACAATCCTTGCTTCCATAAAAACCTCTCTTTTTCTCTGCTCAATAAAACTTGATGCATGCATCTTTCAAGACACATCTCAAGAATGACTTTGTCCCTTACTTTTCTTCCCTGTGCCAATTTTTATTTTATAGAAATGGATAATACGATCTAGGAATAGAAGGTGTTGGTCAGGAGAGAGACTGTTTTACCCAGTTTGAGGTTTCTGTTGTGTGAGGTAATCCATGTTTTATTTTGCTGATGAAGAATTTAAACTCATGATGGATGTTTACCTCTCATGTTTTCTGTCACCATTCATACCATGCATGTGCTTTCTGCTTCTTGTCTTCAGTGAGTGTGTTCTGTGGTGCTTGAATTTTTTTTAACCTGTTAAGTAGATTTTATGTACTTCTATAAACACCTTATGTTTTATAATAAGGAAGCTAAAAGTTTAAAAATTTCCTTATGAAATAACTTACTTAGAGGAATGTAGGGATGAACTATCCTGAAAGTAAAGAATTCAGCTTCAAACTATTATATAAATTTAGTCACTTGCATGATAATCTCTTCTTACCTTAATCTATGCTTTCCTTGAGTTAGGAGATTGTATAAAATAAAACTTGAAAATCTTATTTTCCAGGTCTATTCTGAATATAGAAAAATCTCTGCAGATTATAATTTATAGATTAAAAATTTTAATATTTTATTACAATATTTTGATTAATATTTTCTCTAAATATTTTCTTGGTTATATAATTTGAATATCTCGTTTTCATATTTCATGACTCATCAATTGTCCACAGAATGCCTTATGTTTTTATATTCTTAGTTTTTGAGCTCTTTATACTGAAAATTGCTGTATCTTTTTTTATCAGTTCTAAAATGCATTGGTCTCTAGTGGTGTTTTGCTTGAACCTTACATCCTGCATGCCAGTACTGGCATAGTATCTCCATGCTTAATCTGTGCTTTGAAATGCAACAAAATTGTCTTTTGTATTTAACAAAAATAGTATCTGTATTAGCTAACTACTTTTATGGTTGCCGTCCCAACACCTGATAAGAAACATCTCAAGGGAGAGCAATGATTGGTTTTGCCCTTACTTTGTGAGGTTTCCACCATCGTGGTGTGGAGTAGTTTCGGTAGCTGCTCCATACAGTAGGGCATCTGTCCAGGACTGTTCCCATTTTAAGTGGCCAGAGACAGGGAGAGGTAATGCCGGAGCTCACCATCTTCTTTCTTTTCTCCTTGTTTGCCCAAAACTATGGCATTCTCTCAGATGTCTTCACAGATACTTACAGAAGTGTTGCCTTTTTAATGCCTTAGGCATTTCTCTAGCCTGTCAAGTTGTCAATCAAAATAAATAATCATAATAATGAACTTACTGCCAGTCACAGGCCTCACATAAAGCTTTAGGTTTTGTGACCATTGTCATTTCTTCCTCAAATTCATTACTTGAACCTCTTCTTTCCTAAGCCTACTGCTAGCAGCTTCTTTTATGCCATTCTCCCCAGCACTGCCCTGTTTGACCACCAGTTTTAACGTCTTTTCTTTCCTATTTCTGAAGCTCCATGTGTAGCAACCACTATCACTTTGTATTATGATCTTCTGTTTACTATTTCTGTCTCACCAGTTCTTGAGGACGAGAGAATTATGTCATACTGATTATAATCCTATGTTTCACACATTACATGTAGTAAATGTTTGTATATTTAAAAGATGGATTAATTATCATAATATTTTTCATTGTTAGCTTCTCTTAGTATAGCAGCATATTATTAGGTCTAGAAAATTTTCTCTGAAAGAAAATATTTGTAATAGCACTATATTAGAAATTATTGGAAAAATTGAATCTTGCCTATAATCCCCTTAGGGTATGGACTAATTCTTATGCTATAGATTATCCTGAGTAAGTAATTATCTACATAATAATAAGCAAGTATTTATTGAGTACCCATTAGCCTAAGGGACTGTACTAGGCTTGATTATTCTTTACATAGACTGAGGGATCTCAATGCTAAACTAGTGATAATTAAATTGCCAGTCACTGAGTATATGGAAGTTAAGGGAATGGTAGCCTGTGTTAACTGTTTTACAATATTTCATGTCTCATCACCAGCAAAACTGATAAGTCTATTTTAATTTCTTTTATAGTTTAATGCCTGTACTTCTTTGTTTTTGTTTTATTCATTCAAATACAATTGAATGGCACTGGCCGTCTTTCTTTGTGAACTTAATCTTATATTTAGAAGCCCTTGCTTCTAAATAGACGTTATAAGAACATAGACTCACTACCACATTGTATGGGTTACATTTTGGCTTTTCTCCTCTGGGAATGTCATTTTAAGCATACTTACTTTAGCATCCTGCTGTTTTGTTAGGTTCACAGTAAAGATAATGATGATACCTCTCTTGTAGTGTAATAATGATTAAATGAGATAATGAGAATCATACTATGGTTCTTAGCTTTCTTAATAGGAATTTAATAGAACTTTATTTGAAAAACAAATTAAAGATTGACGTACTCCTAATAACATGACGGATTAAATTTTTAATTTTCCTGAAATTTGAATTTTACCCTTATACCTAAGCACATAAAGTTCACCTTTTTTGTGAGAGAAATTTCCATCTGTATTGCTCTACTTATTTATTTTTTTGAAATAGGGATATACATTACTTAGACAATTGTAATCACCTTAGGTGACTTTTCACTGGCTTCATTTCTCTGTCAGTTGTTGTTCAGTAGTTAAGTTGTTGCAATGCAGCTTAGTACTTGTCCTCTGTAACTTGTCACCAGCTAAGTTCTTAAGGGATTGTTGAACCTTTAATGAAATCCAGTCTTGCTGAATCACTACACCTGCTTTCTCCTAGCAGGCTCTTCAGTTGGATTTGACAGATCACCTCTTCAGAGCCTCCGGACGTCCTGGCTCTCTAATTCTTCCCCATAACAAGTTTTGTGCTGCATGATAAAATATTCATGTTAAAATAGGTTCTAAACTAATTATCTTCAGCCAGCAGTTGCCACTGCAGTCATTTGCTGTTAGCTTGGCTCAAGTTAATGGCTCGTAGTTTAGTGCAAATATTTTTTGGCTGTTTCCAGATACTGATTTTTATACTAAATAGAATTTCTATACATACCTAAAGTCATTCATGTTTTGAGAGGATACTTTTTGTCCTGCTTTTGCCATCCTATTTATGTTGATTCTTGTGTTCATTTGTTTGTAACTTGCCACCATCTTCAAACTTGTCACTTTCTAAATTCATAACTCCCACACTGTTGAAAGTAAAACATCAACTAATTACGCCTCTGTATTTCATGGATATCATGAATATCAGATTTTTATAGAAACAAAATTAAAATGCCACATTAAGGGCAGAATCTAGTATCCATACATTAGAGATATGTAGAAATTAAATTGTGATAGGTATGAAGCACTTTTGGAAGAGTTACAGGGCTGGGTATTAGGGAGATAAGACACCAAGGGAATTCCCCTGTTGGTGTTCGTAGAAATGCTAAACTCACACTCAGGGAGGGCAGGCTAAAGGGCAGAGGAGTAAAGACTAGATCATAGAAGTGTGAGACCAGAGGAGGGGCAAGTGAGGCAGGGGTCTGGCCAGTCTCCCTGCCTAACCCCCTTCTTGCTTTTGTTTAAGTGAATTGCTGAATGAGAAGGAGGCAGAGGATGGCTGGCAGGAGAGGTGGAGGGAAGGAAGGGGATATAGGGAGTTGGGGAGGAGAGTAAGATAGATATTAAGACTGTTAGGTAACTGGGGGAAGGCCCCTTTTAAAATTACCTTTTACCTTACCTGTGATCCAGCTGAGCTCTTGAGAATGAGCCACTCCTTGGGTTGTTGGCCACAGAGCAAGTATCCAACTCTTGCACTTAGGAACTGAAGCTTTATTCAGACAGCTATGCTCAGAATGGTTATTCCTCACAGTACTAAGTATCATCTAATCTACTGTTTATAACTGCCATCTCCACTGAAAATAGCCTTCTCTGATTGAATGTCTACCAACCAAATGGTATGTGCAAGATACATTCTGTTAATGGCCAAGAGATTTCATGGGTTTGGGGATAGTCCTTTAATTTCAAAATCAAAATCTCCTATTTTTCATGAGCATAAAAAATAAAACATTATTTTCAATTAATAATGAAAAGATGTGTTAGGATGATGAGATGTAAAACATGTAGGATTTTTAGGGAGTTCTGAATAGTAAGAAAAGCCCCTCATCATCTGCCTTAATTCAGTAGTTCATTGTCCATTGTGCTTGTAACAGTATTTTTACTTTATGCAGCAATTTTGACCCATCTTGTGTGTTTGTTAATTCGCCTGTGCCTTTTCCTTGATCAAAGTAAGCCCATTCATGTTCCTGGTAAAAGCTTGCAAGGAAGTGTTAACTCACATTACCCTGACTCCACCTTTTCAGTAATGAACCCGACCCGCGGGTCCAGTTATTCAGGGTCCGAAGAGGCTCCTACCTGAAAATCATGGGCGAGAGAAAAGAACGAGACCAAGCAAAATCTCTCTTGTCAAGGTCTCCCTTTATTAAGGGACAATGCCAGTATTTATAGCCCAGAAATGTGGAGCTGGTGGGGGTGGAGGCAGGGAGGGGGAACTGGGGGTAATAAACACCTGGAGGCAGAGAGCAGGAACTGGGGGTAATAAACACCTAGTTAACTAACTAGCATACCTGTGCAAACATTCCTTTGTGGATAGCTAATTAAGGAAGAGGGGAATCTCTGTAAACCTCCTGGAGGCAATGGCTTCCTTATCTTTGTAAGCTTCCTAGAGTCAAAAATCCTAGCTGGCTCTGTTAAACATTCTAAGTTAAAGGCCTTTGATGACCTTCTGTAATTATTAGGGCAAGTGGTCCCTGACATAGTAAAAGCAGCTTTATTTTTTAACCTGTTACAAATGTAGAGTAAATATGTAAAAGGAAAATCTCAGAAAACTATTAAAAAATAAGGAATCACACTGTACTTATAAATTAGAAGATTTTCATATGTACTGTGTTTTTAAATTTTTTTCATGATATGTAACCATAATCAATTTCTTTAATTAAATGTGCAAATAATACTTTAAGTTCATGCAGTCTTTCAGGCATTAAGGAGACCTTTGTGTCAATTATTGATGGGAAATTAATGATGGGAAATCATGTTTAAATTGTCCTCTTTTGATACAGAGCAATAAGTCTGAAAATTACAAATATATGTTCTGTAAATTTCTTCCCCACTCCCTCTTTCACAGCCTCTCTTTCTCTCTCTGATGATGCCTGGGTAAAAATTTAAATTTTATTGATAGGGTCCTGATAATCAAAATATGTGAGAGTTAACACTTTAAAATATCTAACAAATTTTGGGTTGTTTAGAGGTAGAGCTGGTATCTGCTTGGAGCAGAAACTTTGAAGGTCCAAAGCAGGACATTTTGTGCTTTGCTCGCCTCCAGAGCTTCATCTGACAACCACCCCAGCGTGTTCCTTAAGGCTAAGGGATAGAGGAGGGGAACTATGTGGCATTTATCAAGGAATTATACACAATACTTTCTGAATCAAAAGTTTGAGGATTTAAACCACCCCTCCAGGCTTTAGACCTGCATCTTAGTTTGCATTCAGATTATATTTTAGCTTCTGATTTTCTGTTTTCTTATTTTTGGGTTTTTGTATTTTTTCATCATTTCCATGTACTTGATTTGTGTATAAGTATGTATGGTTTGGGTGGTCTTCTTTTAGGAGGTAATATGTTTCTTATTTGTGGCTTTTTCTTAAAGTTTGTTATCTGTTATTGTGCAAATATGTGCTGTTTTGTGTCATTATTGTGCTTTTTCTTTAATATTTTTTGATTTTTAAACTTTTACTTAGTTAAGCCTTTCCTTATCTATTATTTAAAATAAGCAGTTTTTGTTCTAGAATCTGTACTTTAACTCTTGTGTAATTCCATTTACATATCTAATCCACATGGAATTTATTTTTTGTATAACATATGAGCTAGAACTTCAAGTTAATTAAAAAAAATTAATCAGTATCTAAGTTCTATTTATGGGGAATTAATGCTATTTTCCTATGGTTTGAAATTTGTAGTAAATATCAGATGTCCATCAGGGTTTGTTGATTTCAGGTGAAATTGAATCAGACTACAGAGCTTAGGTAAAAATGCGGGGTGAGCTTTTCCTTAGAATTATTAAAAAGGAATGTGGCTGGGCCTCAGCAAAACAACAAACTGGACTTAGACACTGTGTCCTCTTCTGTTTACATGTCATTTCTTCTCTGTGCATGTTTGCTTCCTTCTTTGTCACTTAGACTGTCCTTTTCTGGGCTCTCCTTTAGCCTTTCATTTATTCTGCTCACTGTGGGCACCAGATTATATCCTCACCTTGGGCCAGTCGCCCTTGCTTGTATCCTGGAATTGCAGTTCTAGGAGAGCATAGTCAGACCTGACCAGAGTGCTGTGGACAGAAGACCAACCGCTCCTGTGCATGGATAACTATGTTCATCTTTGTCTCTTCAGTTCAGTGTTGTGCCTCTTACCCTGGAGAGTTCCATTTTAGTTTTGTTCTAAATTCCTTCTTTGTCCCTCATTTTGGGTTGGAGAATTTGCAAATCTGTGTGTCAAGGGCTTTCTTATCCTTTTTAAATATTATTATTATTATTTCTTTAAAACATTATTGCCTGGGATTTATTCTTCCAGATGAAATTTAGAATGAACATGTCAAGTTCCATTATAAATCGCATTATTTTTGTGGGAATAGATTGAGTTCATAGCTTTAGAAGTGGAAAATTGGTTTTCTTCTTTTGAGATTCATTTTCCAGAATTAAGGTGTGGTTTTCATCTTTAAAAGCTGTGTCAACATATATTGAGCTTGCTGTGTTACTGTGAGTTGTATACCCTTTACTAATCTCTGCTTAATCACATAGAGCTTAATGAAAAATATGCAAAACCCAGGTGATCGAAAGGAGACAATAAAAATTTTTTATTGTGCTGCCTGCTATTCACAGGTAACTGTTTAACACATGATGATGTTCTGGTACTTCATGGACTTGAAACATCAAGGCTACAGGAAGTGGCATTTGTGCATCATATGCACTTGTGTGTAACAGAGACTGATAGCAGTTTGGATTGTATTACTCATGACTGGTGAAGAAATGATGGGTGCTGCTGGGTTGGTCACATTCATGTTTGAGAGGAAAGGGTACTCATGAGTTATATCACTCTGTCATTGGTGAGTAAAATGAAAGCTTTTTAAAGGCAGCTTCCCTTACATCTGTTCACATGACCACCTATCCACGTAGCTGATGTTGACCAGCATCTAGCTATAAAGTCTTCATTATGGGAAGTGGGGTTGGGGTGGCCTTTGAGTTTTCTGTCAGTACCTTGAGTTTTTGCAAAGTGTTCAAGCAGAGTTTTAATTGATGCATGTCTGTGCTTTAATTATTCTTGCATTTTTTTCTTACAGAAAGACTCTGAGTATCTCTTGCCCATATCTTCTAGCCTCTTTGTTCAGTGCAGAAACTAGAAATAACTTCTATGATGATATGATTATTTCTGTGTTCCACCCCTTCAGTGTTTAAAGTATGGTTACCTGGACGATACCTCTTTTCACTGGATTGCTGTCTTTGTTTGAGTCTACAGTAAGGAAGTAATGGAACTTCTGTGATGGTTCATTTAGTATTTTAGTCAATTCTGTGTTGTACTGGGCCACTCATGCTAACACGTGGTTTCACCTCTGAAGATGGGGCTCTCTGTACCATGACTTGGATTAGACTTTGGAGGCAGCAGTGACTTCAATGTTCTACATTGATACAGTCCTTGGTTTTCCTGCCTCGCTAAATTCTATTCCTCTGGCACTTGCATATCTGTCATTTTTAATAGGTCTCCCTGTGTCAGCATTTCTGGAATACCCCTTGACATCATAAAAGAGAATTTCACCCAGAAAAAAAAATATTCACCATATCTTAACTTTGACTGTTTTCACAGTGTTTGAAGAGCTGGAAAATTTGAGTTAGTTTCAGATAAGCACAGCTGAAATAGTCTTGTTTTGTATTAAGGCAACAAATTGAAAGAAACATTCAGGGCATTTAGTCATTCTGATGATATAACTTGTACATTATAGGGTTCATGTATCACACTCTGGGACCTTGTTACTTTTGGAATACAAAGTAAAATACTGGTAATGTCTCCTTACTAATCTTTATACCTCTTAATAATAGCTTTTAATTTGTGGTCCCGAAGTCATCACAATTTTTGTATTGCTATCCCTCCTGTGACCAAACCAAATACTTTCCTAATTAATTTTAATAATAGGAAGATTTATTAGTAATTCAGTGGGCTGCTGGCATAGATTGAGGTGACACTTAAAAGTGTGCAAACAGGATGGAATTACTTTGAACATTTCAGTACTTTTTCAGATTTTACATGGTTATTTCATGTCAAATAGGAATACTGTGCTCAGCGTTTGGGAAGTTGTGTGCCAATGTTTACAACGTTGTATTTTATTTGTTTGATTTGGATTGATACGTTGTCATAGTCTGGCATTAGCGGTCATTTTTAATGACATATTAAAAGACACTGAAGTTTAGAAGGAAAAATGATGGTGTATTTTAATTATTGAAGTATCCTCAATGGAAACAATTAACTCTCAAGAAGTTTATGCTTAAATATCTGAATTAAAATTAGGCAAATTAGTTTCTCTCATGAACATCTGTAAAGCATTGAGTTTATTTGGCTTGCAGCTGCTAGTAACAGAAATATTTAGTTTTATTCCTCTTTTTTTGCCTTGATCTTCTCATTTCACTTAATTTCATTTTTCCTACTGTTTTCCAGGTCAGATGCAATTGCTTGTGTCAAAACATTAAGAAATATGAATTGTTTTCAAGAACCTAAAGTATGCTTATCTATTAAAGTCTTTTTTCCTAGCACTTGTGAATTGTCACATTTATGGTGCCTCAGCTGTAGTTGGATTACAAGTAGCTCCAGCAGGACATAGCTGATGTTATCTGTTTTTGTTTTGTTTTGATCAAATGTTTCATAAAAATTAGATGGCATTCTTCAGTTGGAAAATTTTAGATTGGTGCCAGAATAGATGAAGTACTTAGAAAACAAAATTGTAAAACTTTTGACCTGAATTTTAAATTGGGTGAAAATAGAAATTTGTTTCTATGAAATTGCTAGGAATTAAATTCCACAGGGAAACCACTATCTTTTGACATTATCACATTGTCTGGCTACAATTTTCTGCTGAGTTATTTTCTGGTGCGTGCGTGCGTGTGTGTGTGTGTGTTTGTGTTGTTATCTAAAAGAGTCTAGTGAAAACTATAGATTGAGTGTTTTATTCTTTTTATCTGAGGCTCCAGATTGCGTTTGTTGGGGAAGAGCAGCTGCTTCAGCATCATTCTTTAACGTGGCCTATACCTAGCTACAGGTTGTTTCTCTACGTAAATTTAATAAGAAATTAAATTAGATATATTTATAGATATGTTAGTTTATTTGACTAAATATAGAGACAACATAAAAAAATGGTCCCTGGTACTGAGCACAATTTAAGAGTACACATAGTGTATGGCTTAGCATATATAAAATACTTAAATAGTGGATCAAATAGGTTGAGGCTTAATGAAAGAACCTCCTCAAAGTGGGTAAGGTCTTAAACATTGTCACAAAACCTAATGGATTTTTTTTTTTTTAAGAGAGAAAGTATCACTAACTCCTGGTAGGCTGGAAGATTTTCCTATGTACTTGTTTATTTGATCTTATGTCAACTAGACTGTTATCCCCATAATAGCAGGGACTGTTTTATCTTTGCTGACAGGAATGGTATCTTTCCTATAATTTGCAGTCTAAATGAAGGAAGACTGTTATTGACAGATACTCCAGTGAACTAAGTTTACACGATTTGTTGCTTATGGACATTCTGATATTGTAAGGTTGTGTTTCTATTTGTAGAGCAGTGTAGAAATTCATTGGTCACAGACCTTAGTATGTAGAATTGTAGGAAGCATAAAGTAAAGTGGAAAGATTTTTTTATATACACTTGTACATTTATTATTGTCCTCACACAGGAATAAAGAAATGTAACCCTACACCTCACTTTTCATTTTATAACCTTTGGTTTGATATGCTGCCTAAAATATTGTTACTATTTTAAGGGTCAATTTAAATATGTAATATGTTTACATGCTTCAGAATTCAGAAGGTCAAAAGTTTCTACAATAAAAATTTCTTCCCAAGACACACTCTGTTATCTTTCTCTCAGGTTACTAGTATCCTTAGTTTTTAATTACCTGTAAGAGTCTATGAACATTTAATCAAATTATGCATTTTTCCTTTTGACATCATATTAGCTGGTTTTATCATTGATGTGCTAAAATACTTGGTGAAAAGCTATTTAAGGGAGAGAGGGCTAGTTCAGGCTTACATCTGGAAAAGAGATGCTCCATCCTGCCACAGAACTCATGGTTGCATCCACAGTGAGGAAGCTTAGAGTGAATGGGAAGGGACCAGAATTTAAAACCTCAAGGACTCCTCTAGTGTCCCCCTTTCTTTTAGCAAGGCTTTACCTCTTAATTTTATGCCATCTTCCCACCAGCTAGGGACCAAGTGTTTTTTCCTTTGGTGAAAATTTCACATTCTAACTGCAGCATATATTAAACCTTAGAAATATCTTTCTCAACAATGGTTATTTTCATTTAATTTTTTTGAGGCTTTCTTTATTGTTTTTTGTGGCTAGAAAGTTTTATATATTGATATACTATGATTTATATGATTAGTCTATTAATTATGTTGCTTCTAATATTTGGTTGTTAAAAGAGGTGCTAAAGATGTCTTTTCACATGTATGTAATTTTACTGTAAGATAAATTTCTGGAGGTGAATGTGTGGATCACACGATGTGTGTTTTTATAGTTGTGATGGAGTCAACCTCGTGGTGACCATACCAATTTAATTTTTTAAGATTTGTTTTATTTTAAAATTAAAACTATGTTTGCTAATCTTTGTGTGGATATGCACATGAGTGCCCCAGCCTATAAAGGCTAGATATGTCAGATGCCCTGAAGCTTCAGTTTTGAACCTTCCAGTGTAAGTGCTGCTCTCAGCTCGAGCAGCATACCCACTTCGCCACTGAGCCATTTCTCCAACCCTCCAATTTAAAAGTTATCAGGAAACTTCTGCATTATTTGCCTTCTTCTCTACACTGTTATCAGACTTAACTCATATTAATTCTGTTTTGAAGAAAAATGTTTTAGTCCAGTTTGTATTTGTGTTTTCCTTTGTTGTTATACTGAATTGTTCATACATCTAAATACCTTTTCTTTTACCTCACTGTTATTTTTATTTTGAATAAATATATTGGCTTTTTCTATTGCTGATTTGTAGAGAATCAAGCATTCTGATATTTCTGTGTACATTTTTTCCATTTATACATTAAACAATTTTTAAAATAATGCAGGTTGATAATGTGTTAAACGAGTAGTCTGTAAAAGTAAGTGGAGTCTAATCTCTTAGAGTGCTGAGTGTATGGCCTGAGTGGATTCACTGCCAGTGTGAGCCACATGTATAAGCCTGACTGATCTATTAACACAAAACCTTCAAGGCTTGGATGACAAGAAAGGTGACAGAGAAAATCCTCATATGATATTGGTGAAGAAGCTTAATTGTTTGGGAAATAGATAACCTTGGTACATCAAATCCAGGTAAATAGAACACAGGACAGTAAAGATATTCCACTGTATGTCCAGCGGAAATAATTATTATGAAAATAACTTTGGTTTTGAAAATAAATTGTTTTTTTTTAGGTTTCAAACATTCAAAAATGAGAGTAACATTCCAGTGTACCAGTAAGCAGTTTAATCTTCTTTTTCATCATTTCTGAAGTTTTTATCTCTACAGACAGTTTTGAGTCTGTTGTATTGCAAATCTAATGGTCTGTATCTCTGCCTCAACCAAGATATGTGTGTGAGAATTCCTCATTGACTTTATGCATGTTTCTCTTCTGCATTTATAAAGAATTTTTATAAAATAATAGCACAATAATAACATATCAAACAGTTGCCTCATTGCTTCTGCACCAAGATGGAAGTGCTGGTCAGGTTCAGTCATATGCTTGCAGGAAATGCCTCTGTGCATTATCTGGGCATCTGTGATAGTGTAAGGTATAGAAGAGTCAATTTAGTAGTGTCATTATAAAATGTATAGTAGGTGTACTAAATGATTCATTCATTTAGGCAGAGATTTACTTTGTTAGTGAATCATTGGATGTGAATAAACAAGAGGGAGAGGATCTAATGCAAAAGGCACCAGGGTTTATGGTGGAGGCTTAAAGTGACAGTAGGTATCAGAGAACATAGACAATGATGTGAATGGCATATTTGTGCCTATAGCTGCAACACTAATCATTATGTTCATTTGCTTCTTCAGCTTTTTAAATAACTTACGTTCTCATTTTTAGTCTTCCTACATTTTCATTTTCAGCAATTCAAACAATAACTGCAAATAATAGCTGTTAATAATTGAGTATTACAACATGAACTTTGTTGGCAAAGAAACCTAGACTTGAAGAATCAATAGTTTACTGGGAAAAACTGCTACAAACTCATTCAATATAAAAATAGCAATAAATCAATAATAATAAGCCTCCCAGATTGCTTAGGTAATCATTTTACTTTGAATATAAAAATACAAAAATTAGCCGGGCGGTGGTGGCGCACGCCTTTAATCCCAGCACTCGGGAGGCAGAGGCAGACGGATCTCTGTGAGTTCGAGACCAGCCTGGTCTACAAGAGCTAGTTCCAGGACAGGCTCCAAAGCTACAGAGAAACCCTGTCTCGAAAAACCAAAAAATACAAAAATTAATTTCTCTGAGCAATATTAAAAATTCCTTGCATTTGGACATGTCTAGATGAAACCAAGAAATAGAAAAAGAAATGTATAAATGCAATTCTTCCTGACACACAATATCAGATTAGTAAAACAAGAAATAACCTTTAGGATAGATATCTCACTGATTCAAGGAATCTTTGAGGAGATATTTTGGGGTTATCCAATTGAAACATACAATTGTGGTTGCTGAGGTAACAGTAAATTAAAGTTGTCTGGTTGTTTCTAGGAAATAGAGACTTAAGTATTACTAAGAAAATTGTAATATCTCTCTCTCTCTCTCTCTCTCTTTTGGTTTTTCGAGACAGGGTTTCTCTGTGGCTTTGGAGCCTGTCCTGGAACTAGCTCTTGTAGACCAGGCTGGCCTCAAACTCACAGAGATCCCCCTGCCTCTGCCTTCCGAGTCTGGGATTAAAGGTGTGCGCCACCACCACCTGGTGGAAAATTGTAATTTCTTAAACCAAAGTGCTAACTATGTATATATAGAGGAGTGGATTAATATTTTCTAAAACCACTGTTTTGACTTTTGATGTTGATGTTTTCTGCTTGCTGGCAGTGTCTGCATGATTCTGATGTTTAGCCATATGATAAAGCTCTTAGGCTATGTAGATATTTGAAATTAGACAGAAGAAAGTGCCCATATTCAGCTGTGATAACACATAAATAGTCAGGTTTTGAGCCTAGTTCATAAGGTGACTTTGAAGTTATCAGAATAATGAAGTACTAAGAACGTACAAACATCTAAGAGGTACATGATACTGAACACACATTCCTCTCTTTGCTTCCTCACTGTGGATGCAAAGTTAACTAACTGCTTCATGCTCCTCCCACCATACCTTTCCTGTGATAAGGAAGTACCTTCCAAATTGTGAAGCAGATCTCTTTTTTTATTCTTGAAGTTCATTGAATTCATTCATTAACAATGTCATACATTCATTGTTCATTTTTTATTATCCTTAGACCCTACTTTATTTCTCTGGTACTTCTGTCAGCCCTAATACCCCCTTCTCCTTACAGGTTCTTTTCCATATTCATGTGTTTTTATTTGTTTGTTACTTCCTGAGTTTAACCAGGGCTATCTCGGTGATCATGGGTATGGAACTATCCACTGGATCCTGATGGTCTCATCAGCAAATTCTTTCTTTCTTAAATTCCTTTTGAAAGGTATTTCATAGTAATAATGGGAGTAAAGCATACAGTACCAAAGTCTTATATTTGGGGATGTGAACTAATTATTGATAGAGGCACCTGGAAACCTGAACAGTTTGGTCACAAGTCCATAAAAACCAAAGGAATACTCAGAGGAAGAAGGAATGGCCAACTTAGTACCCACTAGTATACATTGGATAGTGTGTTGTATATATCGCATACATGTGAATTTGCTAGCATATACATTTGCAATCATTTAGTTTTATGTAATCAACATAGTGTTTATGAATGTTTAACATCTATATACAGATATTTAAATATGTTCTTTGCTAGATCATATGCTTTTGTGAGGAGACCTCTTCCAGAACTATTTGCTCTTGAATAGACACAGAATTTGCTTCTAAGATGGGTATTTTCTTCTTATAAATTTGCCTTTGCCCTTTGCACCTATTTGTACTGAGCCTTCCCTACAGAGATGCTCTTTGATGAAAAGTTGGGACTTCATAAGAATTAAAATTATCTTTTATTTTCAGTGTTGATGACAGATTGTTTACAAAAAAACTTGTTTAAAAAGGATTTTGTAATAAAAATGATAGCATTTGTGAAAAGGATGGCTTGCTTATTTCATTTCATCTATACTGAACATGCCTATAATGGTTTGAATATTATTCATATTGAAGAAAATCTTCACAAAGTCAAACAATTGTGGTGTGTGCATCTGTTGATTAGGAAAGAAGTGTGCTTGCTCTCTAGCTAAGAATTTCTTAGAATGATTTCTCTTTACCCAGTGAAGTCAATATGTATGTATTTTGATGTTTCTTTTGATTTATTTTTCGTGATTTCCTAGGTTCGGTGCTACTACCTTGGTGCATATTAGCTTTAACTCAGTGTATTATATACCTAATTCTTCCATATCTCAATTTCGATCCATTTTGTATTCTTCAGTGAGCATTTGCATAGCGTGATAGCAACAGTGACTATAAGCTTTTACCTGTAAATTGACAGTAATAGTCAGCCATAGAGGGGCGAGAGAGAAACACTGGTTTGTAAATCCTTACTTCACTAGAGCCCTCCTCAATTTAAACATGACTGCTCTGCTTCAGATGTTGAAATCACTTGATTATTTTCTCAGTTGAAACAGTTTCCTCGATTTTGAACTTCTGTTTTAATGATAGGATACAGTATTAAATAGAATGCCTGTAGAGAGGGCTAAATTCAATATGTTCTTTGCTCAAAGATACCAATTCTAGAAGTAATCAGGCTATTTTGTAGAATGAACCTTGTAATTAATACAATGTAGCAAAGCTGGTATACGTCATAATAAAGCAGTCCTCCTTTCATGTTGCTTTGATATGAATGGTTTCCAATTAAAATATTTTACTCTATATGTATAACAGTCCTGACTTTTTCTGCTGCTTTTCCTTCTTTATTTTCAACTTCATCTTAAATGAACTTCTCTTGGACCCATAAGGCCAGTCTGTTTTTGCATTCCTCAGTTCTGATTTATTTTGGCAGGAGGACTGGATGTGGTCGACAGATCATATCTGAGAAGGGCTTTGGTAATTGCTCGTACTGTTCGGCGACTGCGCTGCTGAACAGATGGGCACAGCGAATAGTGAACGTGTTCTGGACCTCCGCATCCTTCTTCATTTCCTGAGCAGGAAGCACTGCCAGCATTTTCCTTATTGTCTATTATATAGAAGCACTTGGATTTTCTCATCATTTTTTTAACTCATAACTATCTCACATTTGTGGCTGGGTTTTCTGCTACCTCTCATACTGCCCCCTTTCTTGTATTTTTTTTTAAATAAAGAAAATTCTCAAGATGTTAGTACATGCTGTCATGAATGGGTGCCAACAGTTCTTACAGACTTGTTAAAAGATTTATTTTTTGCACAAGAATTACACATATGGCCTGGAATGATAATATTAGGATCTGTGTTGGTTGAGATAATTGGCAGATCACACCTCAAGAAAGTGATTGGCTGGCTTGCCTATTTCATTTTAATCTGTTGTTTCCATCACAGTCATATTCCCATTATGGAGTACATTACTACATGCAAAACCTGTCACTTAATCCATTTGTTAAGGGGCACATGGTAGTTGAATTTAAATTGTTTAAAACATTTTCTTATATTAATAATTTGGCTGACCAATTAAGTAGAAGCCATCAAAATCAAATGAACAGAGATGGGAGATCCCAGATAATGGCAGATCTACAAAGCTGGCTGTCCAGGGGAGGAACAGCTATTTCCAGGTCAGGCTAATGGAGTCTGAGCAGAAACATAGGGCATCAGAAGTAGCAAATGGAATCTCGACTTCATCTCAGTGAAGATTCACCATTTATGTAGTGACAGAGGGCACTGGACTTCTTTGGTGTTGGAGAGTAACTCTGCTGTTTGGCCTTTATAATCAGATGCCTTTCGGCACACAGCAAGTCTGAATAGAACTGCTTGAGATTTAAGGCAAAGGTGTTCATCTTCTTTATTTACTGATGACAAATGAGAAAATTGAATATAAAATACTCAGTTTATAAATGTTAATTCAACATTTATCTAAATGTGAACTTTTTGTTTTTTGAGACAGGCTCTGTTTACTTATCCCTACGTGTCCTGGAAGTCTTATCTGTAGACCATGCTGGCCTTGAACTCACAGAGATGTGCTGCTTCTGCTTCCCCAGTGCTAGGATTGAAGGCCTGCACCACCAAGCCCCGCAGTATCAGCACTTGTAAAACATTCTCTCTTTTTTTTAAAAAACACCCAGTTCTTATGAAGAATATGGGCATTTATTTATGCTTATAAAAAGATGCTAAGTTTAAATAATTTCCCTTTGCTTTCAAGTCTGTTATTCACTGTGTGAGTATATGAAGGAATATGGCCAGACTTGAATGTGTACTTTCATGTTAAATGCAAGCGAGAAGTTGTTTCTGTACTTTAGGCATGAAAGCTTAGTTTTCACAGTCCCTTGCAGGGGGTAGTGTATGTTTAGTTTTCATTCAAAATGAGAATCTCACAAAAATGATGGAGAAGGACAGGTTTCCACTGAAGTCCTCTGTTTCTCATTTATATTATTGGAGATTAGGAAAAGAGAAGTGTTATCTCTGCTTGTCTTTAAACATTCCCTCTACTTCATGTGTTAACTAGATATTTTAATGCTAGCAAATAAAGTTATAAGTTTTTATTTGCCCCTTTCCTCTTTACTTGAATAACCTTTTTAAAAAAATCCAAAAATGTCACTTTGTATGTTCACTGGGTCATTATAAACAATTTCATCCTTCTCCCCCTACTAGGACAAATGATTTTGGCAATTATTCCAGTGATTATTATAAAATTTAAAGATCTCTTGAAATAATGTCACTTTCAACAAGAAATAACTGAGGCCCAAGAAGTTTGGGATTTGTGTCAGATTGTACATGTCAAATGAAGGACTGGAGCGGAAGTAGGTCCTCCTTTCCTTCTGTATAGTTCTTACTGTCCTCATGCTGCCTTCTGTCACACCTCTCTAGATGGGTTGTCTGGGGAAAGGCACAAGTATGCACCGCTCAGTGTCATTCAGTAGTTACTCTCAATGTTTCCGTACGTTTTAATAGTAGAAATTATAGAACTCCAGTTTATTTTCCATAAGCCATATATTCTTACAAATTTCATACATATTTATTGAATGAAGTAATTAATCTGGTGGTTTGGTTTTCATATGTAGTTTTTACGACCGAAAACAAAAAGTTAAAATCAGAAAAGAAACCAAGATGGATCCATCTGTCTATTTTAAGGCCCTTGTTGAATAAGGAAGCACCAACACAGTTGTACAAGTCAATGTTCATGATCAGAACCAGATCAAGTGGCAGAGTGTTAGGAATTTTCAGAATATTATGGGTGTTCATTTTATCACTAATTGTAGATGCAGATTTTTACCAATTTAAATTTATCAAATACATATATATAAAGATAATATAATCTAAATATATATTTATATTGCATTGTAATATATAATATAAATATATATTTGAAATTGATATTATTCAAGTTATATTTATCTTGAATAATGGAAATATCACTCAGGACTCAAAGAAAAGTGGGCTTCTGTTTTTGCATAGTTGTTTGGTCTCTTTTTTTTTTTTAAACAGATTTCACCTCTAAAATACTAGAAGTATTTTCATTATTTATCTTAGTAGGTATAAGGTGAATCTTTATTTTCTATTTGCAGCAGAACATTGATTGTTGATCCCAGGTTGCTGACTATTGATTAACTATAGATCCAGCTCCTTTCTCATTTGCATATAGGACTTCGATCTTAGCATATCTGTTTCTGTTTATTTGTTTGTTTTTTTTGTTTTGTTTTGTTTTTTGAGATAGGTTTCTCTGTGTAACAGCCCTAGCTGTCCTGGAACTAGCTCCTGTAGACCAGGCTTGCCTTGAGCTCACAAAGAATCCACTTGCCTCTGCCTTCTGAGTGCTGGGATTAAAGGGGTGTGCCACCATCACCTGACAGGATATCTATTTTTATATCTCAGATCAGTAATATGTATTTCTTACTGGCTTTTTATCATGGGATTTCTCATTGTCATTTCTTACCTCAAATTATAGTCTTTTTCGTAGATTATGAAATATATACAACATTGACGTAGTTATGTTCTCCTGATGGCTCTTTGAATTAGTAGGTTATTTGTCCTATTATTTAAAAAAAGAGTTGTTTCACCTCAGGGAACTATCAACTTGCTTGCATAAATGTATTTGTTATTGAAAATTAAAGTAATACACTATTAGTTTCATAAAACTGTTGGTCTGACTTTCAAAGTTAACATTGCTAGAATTAGATCTGAAATTTCCCTGAAAGAACAGGTAAAAAGCAAATGTTTAAAGCTACTTTTTGCCCGATCTCTTGGGCTGGTAGCGAAGAACAGATGTTGGGGTGGTGTTGAAATTAGTTTGGGTGCCTGAAAAAATAAAATTCACCTCTTTGAGATATCTAGGCCAAAATGATTTTGCAATACCACAATTACTTTGCTCCTATTTGAAAAAAATGATGCTTGTGTTCAATAGCTCTTGTTAAAGTGAAAAACTCCAGGATTCCATTAATAATGAATAGCCCCCAAAATGCACCAATGCTTTTATAATGTAGATGAAGGTAAGATGTCACATCAGGAATGGAAATTTGCATATTAGAATAATTAACTTATCTTGTTCTTTAAAGAAATAAATGACTATGAATATTCATGCTCATTTAAAATATTAATGGTATACTGATACTTCAGTTTTAGGTCTCTAGTCACACATAAAGAGTTTTATTTAAACTTGATTAACTGTGAAGGATACTTCAGCACACAGTATATCGACTTTTTGTGTCTAAAATGAAAATGTTATACCTGAAATATGTAAATAATTTGTTTATGCAATGCATCATTTCTTTTGAAAAGGAAATACTATTTTTGATTATAGAGTAAGGCATGGACACAGGTCGATATTCTCTGAGTTCTAAAATAGTTCTCTTCAGCTGTAGTTGAAGTAGTAGTCTTCATGTAGTCATCTTCATCTCTATTAGATAGGTTATTTTCATTATTTGTCTTCCTTCCTTCCTTCCTTCCTTCCTTCCTTCCTTCCTTCCTTCCTTCCTTCCTTCCTTCCTTCCTTCCTTCCTTCCTTATGACTGGGATAGAAACCCCTGAGCCTTGAGTACATCCCTAGCTCTAATTTAACCGTTTAAAATTGTGGTAAACTCTGTATAATGTTGTATCTTTCCCATTTTAAGGTGTATTTGTAGAGTAATTTAAACTGCATTCACATTATTGTCTAGCTATCACTGTGATCTGCCTCTGGAATTCTTTTTTGTCTTGGGACATCAAACTGTATTCATTTAGTCTTAACCCATTTCAGTCTTCTTCTTTTTTTTAAAACTTATTTATTTTATTTTGTATACAGTATTCTGTCTGTCTGTATGCTTGTTGGCCAGAAGAGGGCACCGGATCTCATTATAGATGGCTGTGAGCCACCATGTGGTTGCTGGGAATTGAACTCAGGACCTCTGGAAGAGCAGAGCTCTTAACCTCTGAGCCATCTCTCCAGCCCCCTTCAATCCTCTTTGTAGCCTTTCTCTATGAATTTGTCTTTTCTGGGTTTCATATAAACAATATAAGCAATATTTGTGTTTCTAGGACTGGCATAGTTTGTCACTACTGAGGGAAAAGAGACCTAGCTTGTACTGCTGTCCTCCATATACCAAGAAGCTCCCCTAGAATTTTAGGAACCCGATTTAGCTTTATAGCTTCAAGGTAAAAAAGAATTTCAGGACTGCCAGGGATGATAAAGCAGAATTAGATATTTTATTAAAAAATAGGAATGTCAGATGTCTAGCATGCTCCAGGTCAGGAGGGAGTCTTGAGGATATCTACGATAAGCCTGTTTTCTTGCTCTGAGTCCTCTCTCAGCAAGTGGAAAAGACAGACCAGCTTGCTCATATACTCATACTCATGAGGGTTAAGGAGAAAGCGAGGCAGTCATAAAGTAAGACATAGCCAGTATGTATATACTTCCTGTTCTGTCTGTTGGTTTAAGTTGTAATAGCTATACTTTCAGTTATAAATGAGTGAGTTTATGAAATATGTAACAAGCAAAAATATGAAAACAGATAGTATTTAGTAGAATGACTTTAAATCTGGTGCTCACAATATCCAGGAGACAACCAGCTGGAGTTCCTGATCCAGTTCTGTGTTTAACAGAGTTCCTGTGGAGAGACTTCCATGTAAAGGAAACAGACAAACAAATATAAGAACAAAACAAATAATAATTGAGTGGTAGATAGTAAAACACAATCAAAACATCAGAAATGGCTGGAGAAATGCTGCTAAAACAGTAATGGTCAAGTTCTTGCCAGATTTCCCTGCAGAGTAGAGCTGTCTCATCATGGAGAAGTTTTCAGGGATTAGATTCTGGTCTTACTGCAGGTTTCTTTATGCCATGGGACGAACAGTGGAAATGTTGGTTGGAATTTGGTTTTCTTATTGCTGCTCTTAAGGGCACAAGTTTGTAATACCCTTAGTAGTTGATATTCTCCTGTCACCATCTTAGAATGTGTAGCATGCTTCAGGTCAGGAGGGAGTCTTGAGGACATCTATGATAAGCCTGTTTTCTTGCTCTGAGACCTCTCTCAGCAAGTGGAAAAGACAGACCAGCTTGCTCATATACTCATACTCAACCTCTGACAAGGGTAGAAGATAAGATATAGGCATGGACTCCTCAAAGGAGAATCTCAGGGAGCTTCCTTCGCACTAGCCATATGCACCTTCTGTGATTTTCAAGTTATAGCTCAAAAAGTTGCTAAGAAAACTCTCCTTTTGTCTCTCTTTTTGAAGTGAGACTTATAGAATGGCTCTGGACATACCTTGGGTGAATCTGATAAGGTCGAACCAAGAATTATTGGAGCCATACACAGGACTTAATATCTGTTCTTTCCCTGTAAACCTGTAAATAGGGTTTCCATTGAAAGTCCTAGAAGTTTCTAGATTTACAGCTGGGAAAGGAGCCAGACCATAAGCCTTTTCTTAAAGTTGACATTGTGTTGGAATCCTTGGTTTTCTACTGTCAACAGACTTTGATTTGTTCCTGGGGGAGAGGCTTCTCATAGCACCAAAATTTCCCCTTTGTCTCACTTCAGCTTCACTTAGCATATAGTCCTCAAGGCTCATCCATGTTGTAGAATGTTATGAGATTACTTCCTGCGAGGCTGCATAGCATTCTCTCATGCATATGTACCATGTTTATTAATCTGTTTATGAATTTCTTACTGATTTGGGATATTGTTAGTAATCTTGAGATAGAAATACAGTTTTTAAATACCTGTTTGGGACCCCTCCCCAAACTTCCTTGTCCTTGGGTATCCAAAAGTAGACTTGCTGGATCATATGATACATTGTTTTATTTTGAGGGGCACATCTTAGCATTTTTCCATAGACAAATTCTTTTTCCCCCCCTTTCCAACCAGTGGTACATATGGTTACTATCCTGTCCACATTCTCAGCAACATTTGTTGCAATCTCTTTAATATGTAGATTTTTAAGTTTTAGATTCACATATACTTACTGCAGAGATTTGAACAATTTTGAAAGTATAAGACAAAATTGAAAAATCTTTCTTCAATCCTCCTTGACTCTTCAAATTTTAACATTGACTCAGGTTTCAGATGAGGTTCCGTGTTTATCATCCTTTTCAGGACATCCCTTCATGGCACCTGCAGGTCCTCTTTCCAGCCTGTCCTCTAACATGAGGACTTCAAGTGAATGCATCCTGCAGATGTTGTTTGGTGTCACACACTGTGTAACTCAGGCACCACACGTTGTAAGCGTTCAAAACAGATATTGAAGTTAATACACTTGTAACATTAGCCAGGGACTTTTAAGGAGTTAATTAAAGCTTCTCTCTTGCTGGATTCCCTGTTGGAAATTTCTTGCAAGCCATGCTTTATTGTGTGTTTCTAAATATCTACTTTAAGAGAGATGCCGACCAAGTCTATAAAGACTACTTCACTTTTTAATGTTGCTTTTGAAGTTAGATCAGAAAGAGTTTGTACCCACCAGGTATGCTGATTTCTTAATGCTGCTTAGAAATTTCAAGTGGGTTGGAAGCTATGAGATGATCCAGAAAGAAGCTTGATTTTAGAGATCAGAAGGCTGATTTGTCAAATAACTTTACCAGTGTTTGTCAAGAACAGCACTTAGTAGTGTGTTTTATTTTTCACGGTCCAGTTGCTAAAGGGTCTTACATTATAGGACCTAATTATTAAGGCAAAATAAATGACCATGATTTAAAATCCTATTCAATTCAGGCTTGACAACATATTTGATTAAATATGGTTGCTTCATACTATTTGTCTTTA
Organism: Dicrostonyx torquatus; assembly: GCA_028555095.1. Classification (NCBI taxonomy): domain Eukaryota; kingdom Metazoa; phylum Chordata; class Mammalia; order Rodentia; family Cricetidae; genus Dicrostonyx; species Dicrostonyx torquatus. The sequence goes on along the minus strand of JAQHUG010000069.1, from coordinate 1,029,943 downwards.
TGCAGTCATAATAATTGCACTTTTTAAACTTTAAAAGTGACATTTGAAGCAGACGTTTAGTAACTTGTTAATAGGTGAAAGTTTGAACAGTGTGAGCGTGGATGACAGTCAGAAGTCTTGGGATTTCAAATTGAGGAAAATACATTTGAAACAGCAATGAAAACAAAGTATGAGGATCAGAATTGCTGTTCTCAAGATAATCATAAAAATATTTTAAACAATAGGTATACATTCAAAAGAAAGGATAGTTGAGAGAAAATAAGCTCAGAGGAGTTCATGGGTCTTACAAGTTTCACTCTTTGCAGATGAGTTGCATCTTTTAGGAATTAGTAGTTTATGGTGCAATCAAGAAATATTTAATTTTAGTGTTTAACAGCATTATTTGGACATAATTATGTTGTGTAAGTCACTTATTTATAGCATACAGTTCTGTAATTTGGGGTATATTTGTACAAACACCATAGTTGTATAATCTAAGAATACCTTTTATAGTGGTTTATTTTTACTTATGTTTGTATAGTCTTACAAAGGCTACCTATTCTTTTTGTTTGTTTGTTTGTTTTAATTTATTAGATTTTTTTTAAAAAAAAATACCAATCCAAATTACCACTCCTTCCCCTCCTCCCATTCCATCCACACACCCTCCTACCCCATGCCCATCCAATCCTCAGAGAGGGTAAGTCACATAGCTTTTTGGAAGTTCCAAGGCCCGCCCTACTATATCTAGGCTGAGCAAGGTATCCATCCAAAGAGAATAGGTTCCCAAATAACCAGTGTATGCAATAGGGATAAAATCTGGTGCCACTGCCAGTGGCCCCTCCATTTGCCCCAGCCATGCAACTGTCACCCACATTCAGAGGGACTTATTTGGTCCTATGGTTGTTCCTTCCCAGTCTGGATGGAGTTGGTGAGCTCCTCTTAGCTCAGGTAAACTGTTTCAGTGGGTGAACCCATCATGGTCTTGACCTCTTTGTTCATATTCTCACTCCTTCCACTCTTCAACTGGACTTTGGGAGCTCAGTCCAGTGCTCCGATGTGGGTCTCTACTTCTGTTTCCATCAGTTGCTGGATGAAGGTTCTATGATGATATTTAAGATAATCATCAGTCTGACTACAGGGCAAGTCAAGATTGGGCCCCCTCTCTTGTATTGCTTAGGGTCTTAGCTGGGGTCATCCTTGTAGATTCCTGGGAATTTCTCTAGAGCCAGGTTTCTGCTAACCCTACAATGGCTCCCTCAATCAAAATATCTCTTTCCTTGCTCTTATCTTTGTCCTTCCTCCATCTCGACTATCCCATTCCCTTGAGTTCTCCTCAATCCTCCCCTTCTCCCCTCCTCCCTCCCCACCCCCATCCCATGCTCCCAATTTTGTCAGGTGATTTTGTCTGTTTCCAGGGTTTTTTTTGTTTTGTTTTTTTTTTTTTTTTTTTTGTTTTTTCGAGACAGGGTTTCTCTGTGGCTTTGGAGCCTGTCCTGGAACTAGCTCTTGTAGACCAGGCTGGTCTCGAACTCACAAAGATCCACCTGCCTCTGCCTCCCGAGTGCTGGGATTAAAGACGTGCGCCACCACCGCCCAGCCTGTCTGTTTCCAGTTTCCAGGTGGATATATATTTTTCTTTGGGTTTACCTTATTAATTAGCTTCTCTGGGATCATGAACTATAGACTCAATTTCCTTTGTTTATGTCCGCTTATGAGTGAGTACATACCATATTCATCTTTCATCATTTTGGGTCTGGGTTACTTCACTCAGGATAGTGTTTTCTAATTCCATCCATCTGTATGTAAAATTCGAGATGTCATTGTTTTTTACTGCTGAGTAGAACTCTAATGTATAAATGTGCCACATTTTCTTTATTTATTTTTCGGTTGAGGAGCATCTATGTTGTTTCCAGGTTCTGGCTATTACCTATCCAGCAGACATCCAAGGTAGTAGCCATACCCTGCCCCCAAACCTGCCACATGGAGAGAAGCCCCACTCCCTAGCATTTCCATAGTGGGACAAAACCCCAGGCCCCTCTCCCAACTCAGTATACTTTTCTAGCCAGTCAGCAGGGAGTTTCCTGCAGCTAGGCTCCCCACAAATCCAAACCCATCCAGTAGCCATCCAATTTACTAGCCACACCCTACCCCCAAACCCTCCTATCCTCCTGCAACCTTGGTGGAACTCTAAAACACAGCTTTCTCCAATACTGAGGGGACATAAGAGGTGAGTGAACAGCCACAAAGCCAATGCTCCAGTCTCTAGGACCTCTGCAGTGGGACAAAACTCCGGCCCCTCCCCCACCTCCCTAGGCTTTTCTAGCCAGCCAGCAGGGAAAGTTTCCTGCTGCTAGGCTCCCCCAAATCCCAAACTCATCCACTGGACCCCCCAAGCTTCTAGCCACACACTGCCTAAGAGCTGAGAGTTTGCTATAATACTGAGGGAACCAAGAGCTTTCTACAACACTGAGGGGATTAAGAGAGAGCACCAAGAAAGCTAACCAGGAGAGAAGACCAAGAGAGCAGGCTTATAGAGGTCTTAGAGGCTTTCTGAGACAGACATTGACAGCACAGAGCAGACCACGAAAAACTTCCAAATACTCAGACAGCCACTGCAAGGATTGGACCAAGTTGCAAGGACACTGCCTGCCTCATTTGAAGGATGATCTATTCTTTATTTACGTCATTTTTATGAGATTTTATGGTTTTTTGTCCTAAATTGTTAATTATAATTTTAGCCACATTTCAGCTAGTTTTTCCATATATAATTCCTACGTTTTAACTTGTATTTCTCATGTGGTAATCCCTCATGTGGCATTCAGAATTCATTCATTCATTCGTTCACTGTTTATCAGAGGTATGCCATGTTGTAGGTATTGAAGAATCTTTGACTTGGTGACCATGTCAACCATTAACAACAGCAAAGAACTGAAATACTTTTATGGAGATGATGATCAGTATGTTGTGCTGTCCTGTTGGCTTATTGTTGACTTGACAGAAGCTGTCTGGGAAGAGGGACACTCAATTGAGGAATTGCCTCCAGAAGATTTAATTGCGGGTCCTTCCTGCAGTGAATATTCTTTTTTTTTTATTTTTTTATTTTTTTTTATTTTTCAAGACAGGTTTCTCTGTGGCTTTGGAGCCTGTCCTGGAACTAGCTCTTGTAGACCAGGCTGATCTCGAACTCACAGAGATCCACCTGCCTCTGCCTCCCGAGTGCTGGGATTAAAGGCATGCGCCACCACCGCCCGGCTGCAGTGCATATTCTTGATTGATAATTGATATGGGAAGGCCCAGCACATTTTGGACAGTACCACCCCTAGGCTCATCATTCTTACCACTAAAAGAAAACGGAGCCAGAGCTGATAGATGACTTAAGTGAGCAATGTCTTCCAGACACAGCAGATCTGATGCATTTATGAACTCACAGAGACTGTGGCAGTATGCACAAGACCTGCACAGGCTCAAGCCAGACCACCCAAGTCCTGCAAGGAGGTGGACATGGGCTCCACTCCAACAAAGAGACTGTCTGAAATTGTTTTTTGCTGGCAAAAGGAAAATTGATTTTTTTTCCAGTGGTCTCTTACTGGGAATATCAGTCACATTTTGGGCCAGGTTCTATGCCCAGGAGTAGTTGGCCAACATAAAATAAACTTAGTTGGTATTTTTGTGACATCTTTTTATTTTGTTTTGTTTTCTTTTGCTATGTTTTGAAAATTTTTTGTCTTATTGGTTTTTTACTTGTTTTTTAAAAAAGATTTATTTATTATGTATACAATGCTGAAAATGTTCAAATGACAAGTAATAACACCTGATACTGGTAACCACTTCCAGTCTTTTGAGTTTTCACTTTCAAATCATGAAAGTCTGAGCAAATAAAAATTAGATGAGGCAAGAACTAAATAGTTAGTTTCCAAAGCACTCTGCCAACTTCTTATTAAATATGAAGGGCTTAACCTTTCATATGTGTATCAAAATACACATCATTTCCAGGTGTGTATTTTGATACAGTATCAATTCCTTGTTATTATGATATGTCTCTACTTTAATAAAAATAGAATATGCAATACCGAGCTAATAAAAATTCTCCATCAGATCAAGGATAACATAAAGGAGCTAAAGGGAAAGCTAGAGAAGCATGGCCAACAAGGAAAACAACAAAGGTCAGACGAAGAAATAAGAGCACTTACTGTGTACCTGGGTTTTCTTTAGAAAGGATTTATCAAAGACACTATCCACATACAATTTTGCTAAAATTCATACTCTCCCTTTTGATAAGTTATGTCTCTCTTTCACCTTCAATTTTTATACCTAGCACACAGCAATTTACAAGATTAGTATACACATCATCTTTCTACATGTTGTGTCACATAAGCTTGCACATAGGCTTCCTAATAGAGGTAATTTTTGTGTTTGCTTGGTTCATCGTTAGATATTCAGAGTAGTGCCAAAGTGAATATTGGTTGAAAGAGCCAAATGAGTGAATGAGAACTACAAGATACATAGGCTAGGGGGGAAAAGCCGTTGTGCTACCAGTGTATTTTTATTATTTTATGATTAAAGATAGTAAGAATTTAATCTAAAGGTAGCCTGTTTTAGAAATATTAAGAAAAATAGCCAGGTGTTCAGGAGCATGAGGGTTGATTGAGTCCTAGTATGGCTCGTCTATAGTAACCTATGATAACAGGGTGCCCTTATAATATGGATATGTTTATCTGAAGAAATGGGGAACTACCAGGTTGCCTAATGAGGAGTGAATTTGGGTAAGAAAACAAAAACAGATATGCATAAAAATTATCTCAGTTTCACAGAAGAGTAGCTATGCAACATTTGCCAATAGTTTTGCATACAATAACCACTGTTCTTCAAAAAGGTACATTGAGCTCAACCTTTGCATGCATAACAGAGAAATGTGTAGAAAATGGAAATAAAAATTACAAGCACAGGGGCAAATGCAGGTAAGGGAGCTTACCTCCAAACTTGACTATCTGAGATAAATCTCCTGCCACTACCTGAGATTCCACTCCTTTCATAACTCCCATTAACTCTCACCTCTCTACATGTGCACTGTGGTACATGTGTATGTGAACTTACACAACAAATACACAGCACACACACACAAATGAAAAAATAAACAATGTAACAATTTTATAAACACAATGTTAAATATATGGTACCTAAAATTTATGATGAGACTTACTTCAAAAATATATATTGAAACCTTGAATGTTGAATTTTCATAAATGAGTAATTTCAAATGTTTTGTTTCTTTTGATCAGAACTTTTGTCATTTGAAAAGTATTTGGAACACTGATATATATATATATACATACGTATGTATATATATGTATATTTTGGTTTTTCGAGACAGGGTTTCTCTGTGACTTTGGAGCCTGCACTGGAACTAGCTCTTGTAGACCAGGCTGGTCTCAAACTCACAAAGATCTTTCTGCCTCTGCCTCCCGAGGGATTAAAGGCGTGCGCCACCACCGCCCGGCAACACTGATATATTTAAAAGATAAAAATTTTAAAAATTTAAAGAAAAAATATAAATGGAAAAAATATTCCATGATTAAAAATGCTTAAAATACAACAACACAAGTTGATAATACAAGAAAGTATATTTGGCAGCTATTGTAAGAAAAAAATGTCAATTACTACCTGAATACTAATGATACAATATAATTTATGTTTTGTCCAGATCACTCCCTGTAGCATTAGAGTTTACCTGACTAACTCACAGGTATCAAATACAATAAGTGACAATATGAGCTCTTCTTAGAATTTCACCCTTCATGCTCCCAAGTAAGTCTCCACCAGTCAGGCAGGATCATCCTACACTCCACTGCCCTTCCACCCCACAGCATCCTACCATTTATCACTACTGACAGGAACAACAACATCACCATCTTTTCGTGTCCTATCCCATTTGCCCTTGCTTTCCAAATTGATCATTAAAGTTCTTTCAAATTTTGACTACAACAAAGGTCTGCTTAAAATCTTCATCAGTTTCATCATGTCTCCCTTCTCTACTACTGTAATGATTTCTGTCCCTTTAAGAGACAAGCCACGCCCACACCTTTCCTGCCTGCAGCTTCAGGCAGACCCTCATCTCTCTTTTTCTGTTCCTTCTCTTGGAGAGGCAGCAGCTGCTTCTTCTTTCTCTTCTTTCTCCCTCTTTTTCTCTCTCTCTGTCTCTCCTCTTCTCCCCTTTCCCAATTCCCTTCCATAACCCTAATAAATAACCACTTGATATGGTTTACCTGGGTACCTGTCTGGTCTCATGCACCCGCCCGCCCGTCTCTGCCTGGTATACCTCTCTCTAACTCGCCCGCCGCCACCACTGCCACATGGCTGCGAACCATTGGGGACCGACCTTGTGGTCTTATGCACCCCTTCCCCACAGCAAGCTGCCCTGACCCACGCCAAAAAGAACAACTACCACCCTTCAAGGGCTACCAATGCCTTTAGGATAATAAGACTATTCTTTCAATGACATTGTAAATCTTTCAAAAATCACATCTTCTCTCCTTTATTTCCTTCCAAATTCTTTCCTCTCTTTTCTCCTCAAAGGCATAACACTGAAGGAACTGCTTGTCTTCCTCTAGACAAAACAGGTTCTTACAAATCTTTAAACCTGTATACAGTGATGCCTTTTCTTGGGATTCTCTAACCAGCATTCCAAGTCAACCCTTACCCATTCTCTGAGATCCAGTTTACATTGCTTCTTTTGTCCAGCCGTCTACACCACCCAACTGTCCCTGCTCTAGTTTCCTATGTGTCATAGTTAACAAGTCTATTTACTGTGATAAAAGACCAAAAGAAATCTGAAAGGATTTATTTCAGTTTACACTTCCATAGTACAGTCCACTATTAAAAGAAGTCAGGGCAGCAACTCAAATAGGTTAAGATCCTAGAGTAGGAACTGATACAGAGAGATCATGGAGGTGTGTTACATACTAGCTCCCCCATACCTTTGCTCAAACTACTTTTGTGGGGAGGTGGAGCATTAATCATTATTTTAAATTGGAAAAAGATCGCATCTGTCAATTAGGCCGCCCTATATTCTTCAAGATCCTCCCCATATTTCTGCCCACATCTTTCTTTAAAAAAAAAAAAGAAAGAAAGAAAAAAGAGGGGCTGGAGAGATGGCTCAGAGGTTAAGAGCACTGACTGTTCTTCCAGAGGTCCTGAGTTCAATTCCCAGCAACCACATGGTGGCTCACAGCCATCTGTAGTGAGATCTGGTGCCCTCTTCTGGCCAGCAAGCATACATACAGACAAAACAGTGCTCACAATCCTGCCTTTGAGTTTCAGGATGGAAGTGCCATCTCAGAGTTCCTGTGCAGGAAGCTGACCTTGAAGTAGAGTGGCCTCGGTAGGACAGTGTAGTCAGCCAACTTTGTTTGCGTCATTTGGCTTACTTGCAAGGAGTTTGCATGCCACAGTGAACAAATATGTAGTAAAATGTCTGAGTTTTAGCATCATTGTTTATGCCATCAATGAAATCAGCTGTGTTGAATACATAATTAGCAGTTCAGTGTGTTGCCTAGATCTTTTCAGATTCCAGCACACCTTACAGGAGACTGAAATCAGAAACTATGATGTGCAGTTCCCCATTTACTCTGCAGTTATTTGGGTTGTTTTTCCCAAAGCAGATTTATCCTAAGAAGTGTTAAGTTTTTGGCAGTGATAACATGAGGGACAAGAACCTGCACCAAATATACACTCTGATTAGTTCTAGAGGTTTTAGTTTTTATTCTTCCCCCTTAGGGGAAGTTGTGAACTGTAATTCTGTCTAAAACAATGGTGCTTGAGCTCCAACCGAAGTTGGGGTTTATTTTTCCCTTGGGTATTTGACATTTTCTGTTTCTTGATATTTTTGTCATTGTTATAGTCACCTCTTTTTATTCTTTCCCCATTATCGTTCCTCAGGGGAAATTGTTCATTTTACTGGAATGCAGGAATACCTTCTGTCATGGACAAGCCATTTATTTGTTTAAGTAAATAAAGTCTACTCTAATGTAATAGCCCAATATTTGGGAACTGGACCATGTGGGAACATTTAGATTCATGACATCCAGGTCCTAAGTTCATTTCAAGAACAAAGAATTAAATATCATGTACACAAAATGAGTGATTACCTTTTTTCTTCCCTTCCTCTGTGGACTTAGCTACTGTATTCTTTAGAAATCTTAAATGACATCCTAAAAGTAGATACAGTGTTTGTTTCAATAATGGTGGTTTTCTTGCTTATGGTTTTATATTTAGGGAATACTAATTTACTGGATATTAGTACACTATTAACATACTACTGCTTTCCTTTATTCTCTATTTATATGAAATCAGATGACTGAATGGTAAGAAGATGAAGATCTCGTACATTATTACACCATTTTTAGCTACTTTGACATCACTTAAGTGTAAATATATGCATGGGTAGTCCTCAGCAATCCTGCATTATGTTTTTAGCCCTGAGGGTTTGTGCAGAAATTTAGTTCTGTTACTAAGTTGCTGATATGAAATTGTTAATTATCCTATTTAACCTTTCTTCAAGGAAAGTGAATCCTTTCAGTTCTCACGTAGTGAAGCTATTCACTGATTATAAAATGTGATAGTTGAGTTTCAGTGATTGAATGAATATAGGTCTGAGAATGGGTTCATGTAATTTCAAAGATCCTCTCCTATGGCGTAAAGTAGAGACAAATAGGCACACAGCAGTGGTAGATTTTGTAATTCTAAAAGTGTACTGTGAGCCTGTTACAGACAACTAGTACTCGAATTTTCCCACTCAGAACACTGGTGTTCTCCTCCTATGGTTATTTTGGACCAAAGCATCGCAGGGTCTAGATTTGAATCTTCAAATGCTACTTGTTAAGCATTTTCTTTGAGCCCTGTGGTGCATCCACAAATAACTACACCTGGGACCTAGCTACTAAATTACAAGATACTGTTAAAATTAACCCTATTTTAAAAATGGAAAAATGTTTGTTTTCATCCTAGTGCTTCTCTCCATCCTCATTTGTTGTAACACCCAGGAGAGGAAAAACGCTGAGAGCAGTCATCACTTAGAGCTGCAGTCAGCTGTGGGCCTGATGTTTGTCTCCTTGTGAGCAGTCATCACTTACAGCTGTAGCCAGCTGTGGGCATGTCGTTTCTCTCCTTTTTACAAATGACTCAGGAGAATGAATCACATATGGACAAGAAGAGATTTGTCAAGGCAAGAGTGGCAATGATGCTTTATTGTTCTGGCTGTGGACCCTGACATTTCTTCATTCATTTTCAATATCTAGTGTTTCCAATATGAAATTTATTCTTGTAATCCTTACCCAGCAGGCATAACCTTCAAAGCCTGAGATAATCCAGTCACAAATCTATAAGCCATAGGCCATCTTACTTCCTGCATCACTATTATGTGTAATTATAAATGAGAATAGGTTTGTTTGCAGGGGAAACTACACTGAGAAGAATAGCTGAGGAAGTTTGTCATATCGGTTGTGTTAATGATCATGCTGGGTCTTCATGATGAAAACTCTCAAACCACGAACATCTCTTCTACTTCTAGGTTCCCTTTCAGTCCTTGTTTCCACACCTAGAGAGGCTGGTTGTCATACCCTTGCATGTTGCTTTTCTAAAATGCCATTGAGTGGATTTCTAAATCAGATAAGGATCATATTTTCAGCAAACATGATAAAATATAAAAGAAATTTTAAAACAATACATGAAGTATTTATTAAGGAAATAAAATCAGACAAGGTTTTTGTATCATTTTAATTAAATATTAAAATGATAATATGTACATTCTAATTTCTAATAAAAATTACATTTTATGTGATTACATAAGTACATAGTAAAATTTAATAGCTTTAATAGTATATTTGGTGACACCCAGCTGTACATTAGAAAAAAATAATGTTCTTCCAATAAAGAGAGCTCTTGGAGAGGTCTATAAAGCAATACAGGTGCCTTAGTGAGTACTCTGGGTGTCATTTGGGCAAAACTATCCCAACTTCAATTTATAGGGATTTTAGAATGCAAATTTTCAGAACTGTTAAAGGAGAACGAGCTTCAGTGGGATATATGCCTCTTCCCTTGAATCAAAGGAGGAGAATCTGGAAGTCTTCATTGTTTTTTAGACAAACATAGATAAATTGTGGGCAAAAATGTGACTAATATGAATGGAGGAAATCACCATTGTTACAAGAAAGGAGGCACAGCAGAGGAAAGGGACTTGCATGGGAAGAGCGTTTCCTCCTTTCCTTTTGGCAGTTATTCTTGGATCCTTACCACGTGCTAGACAGCATTTCAGATGTGAGGGATAGGCAGCGAGTGAACAGGAAAGGTTTCTGTTTTTATGGAGCTGGCATTTGTTTTTGCAGAATCTGGTAGACAGAACAAGTAAGCAGATTGGGTTATGGGAAGAACAAATGAGAAACATGAGTTAGTTGAAGGATTTTTTTATTTTTTTTAAATGTTTTTAGTTTTTCACCAGGATGCCAAAATGGTTGAGGAAACCCACTTTAAGAAAAATATACATTTTTTGACCGGTGATTTAGAGGTTACAGGGATCAACTTTGTCTGGCTAGTCATGATGTCTGGCTTGCCCTTTGCTTAGGTTTGCTTGTATTTGTCCTGCATACTGGATGTAGCTCCATTAGTGCCGCCTGCTGCCTCCCCTTCTTGCTTTGCCCTTGCTTGCTCTCCCTTTACATACTTCCCATTTCTACTTCTCTGTCTTCTGTCTATTTAATTTTTTCTCATTCTACATATGATCTTTTTGTTGGGTAACTCAATTTGGACTTCTTTTCATTTAATTACAATAGAAAATGATATTTGGCTATTTTATTTACTATTGTAAAAATACAATGTCATAAGAAACATTGCAAGAGATATGGCTGTTTTCTGACGTGAAACATAAACATTTATTTTAATTTTGTGAAAAATCAAAAATTGCCTAACATGTATTTAAAACAATGGAAAATATACTTTGAAAAATTATTAGAGCTACTAATACCTAAATCATATTTTTATTTTACTATATCCATCCTTTGGTATGTTCTTTTTCCATAATTCAGCTAAATATTTTGTTAATACTTGTGTGCTGGTTGTTTTAAGCTTGTTAAAAGAGTGATCCCATGCAAGAAATCATCCCTTCTCCCATTGAGTTGGCTATCAAAATAAGAACAATAATTTTGTAGAAGTAGGTAAGCTTGTAGTTTCCTGTTCTGTTAAGAACTTCAATTTTTGCCAGGCAGTGATTTTGCCAGGCAAGCCTTTAATCCCTGCACTCAGGAGACAGAGGTGGGCGTATCTCTGTGAGTTTGAGGCCAGCATGCTCTACAAGAGCTAGATCCAGGACAGGCACCAGTGCTGCACAGAGAAACCTTGTCTTAAAAAACAAAAGAAACCCTTACATTTTCACCTTGTCTCCCAGATGGCTATCAGCATGTAAAGCATAGCAGACACCTCTGTGGCTGTATCCATTGGAGAGCTCTGCAACATTAAAGGGTCACCCGTTTAGATCTTTTTCCACATCTCATTAGCCTTAGCTGTAAAACTTGGTCTAAGTTTGGCCTTAAGAAGGGGAGCGGGATAGACTTTCCTTCAGGACTCGTGTTGCTGTCCAGAACAAAATCATGGTTCTTTAGAGAAGAAGACATTGTAAACAATATGTTTGTGCTCTTTAGTGTACGTGAAATAGTCTTTGTTCAATCAGACAAGTAATCTCCATTAAGGTTGATGAGTAGTATTGTGTCAGTTCAGCTTCCCAGAGTACCCCTTCACCAGTTGGATTAGGTTCTCCTCTAAGATGTAAATAAGAATGGCCTTGCTGCAGTGGGGTTTCTCTCCTACTTGAAAGACTGACTGGTTCAAAGCCCATATGATCTTGTCAGGTGACATTCGTATGTATTCACGCTCCTTCCAACTCATGCAACCAAGAGAAATTAGAGGTGACTGTAGCTGATCCATTATCTAAAGTGATGACCATTATTGTTACTGAAGTCTCGAAAGGTAGAAAGGACAAAATAGGAATGACTTTTAAGTATTGTTTATTTAGGAAGGTTCTAAAATGGAACCACATTACATCATTGTTTGTGTTCCACTGACCAAAACTACTAGCCATGTCTAACTTCAGGGCAGAGCCAGCATGCCGTTGTGATTCCAGGATGTTGAATCAACAGTCAAAGGGGTATAATTATCTGTTACAAGTAACAGTCTCTGTTCTACCTTCTAATTTAATCATCTGGAAATTATGTTACTAGGTAGATGATCAATTGCTTAATATTTTAAATTTATTTACCTCCCCTTGTCCTTTTGAAAGCTATACCATTGTCCAGTGTTTAAAGACTCTGTGACTGTCTGCCTAGCATTGTAGCCACGTGTTACACGATATTATTGACTTCTTGAAATGTGGCTAATGTAACTGATTAGTAGGATTTTAAATTTTGCTTATTTCAAATTAAAATTTTTGATTGAGTTGGAAAGGCTTTTTTATTATTTCTGGATCAACTTTAGCTAATGTGACTAGTTTTTAAACTAAATTTTATGGAATTTAAAAACAGATGGGTAGTGCTGATGATCATTTAATTTCTGAATCTTGTTCTACTTTAAATAAAAAGTGGAAATTGGTTTTAAAGGTCACTATAAAAATATAAGCTCACAATTTTTAATTTGCTGCTTTACTATATGATTTGATCACTATAGGTTGAAGACAATCCCCATTAATAAAATTAATTTTACTTCACTCATTTTCTGCTTTTATTTAGCTACCGAAAGTTTAAAATTATATGTGGAGTCACATTATATTTCTACTTGGTAAAGTTTCTTTTTTTTTTTTTTAACAGAGGGCTTGACTTCTTAGCATCTTTTGTTTCTGAGGCAGCAACAGTTGTAAAGATGAATGGAGCTGCCTTTTATGTTGTTATACTGTCTTCTATACTGTTTTTCCCCTTATGTTTCTGTTTCTAGAGCCTTTTCTCTCCCCTTGTCATGTTTGACAGATGATCATCATGTTTAACCTTCATGTTATATATTGCAGTGAATATGATGTTGAAACTGTGTCTTTGATGATATATTTATATTAGGCCATCTGAAATTAGCTTGCACATCTACCGTGTATACTTTCTGGATACTCGTTCATTCTAGGATGGATTAACAGAAACAGATTTTTTCCTTGAAGCTGTATGGAGTGTATTGTGTTCAAAACATACAAAATACTTATTTCTTGTTGTTTTTTTGTCTGTAATGAGGGATCTAAGGGAAAGAGGCATGATTTTTATTTTGTATAGTACAAATTCACATCCAAGTTGACATTATTGCCCCGAATAGCACACAAATTTATTATAGGGCAGTTATACGTCCATGACTTTTGTGATCTCCAAATAGTTTATGGAATCTCTTCCATTTCTGTTACTATCCACTAATTGAGTCTTGTGCACATTCTCCCTTTGGGTTTCTTGTTTCCTTTATGAAGGTACCAGTAGCATTTGCTTTACTTCAGTTCTTGCAGTGCTCCATAAGAGTATGCTTGGAAAGACAATTTGGACCAGCATAATGTAAAGTCTTGTTTTTGTAGGCTGTTTTCCTTCCTTGGTGAAAGGAGAATGGTAGTGTTTACTACTCTCCTATGTGCCAGTGTGGAAGACATGGTATTAATTTCTCTAAGGAGAGCAGCATTGATTTTTTTTGAGTTTAAAGTAGAGGCAAGTAAATACTAAAATAATTTAGAAAGTATCTCAGCATTCACCTTCACATATGCGTCTCTCATGTTCTGAGATTTGTAATTCAAGAAAATTTGGGAAAAAAAAGACCTAATAGAGAAGAAAATAAGAAACTTTAGAATTTTGTGATGTTCATTCTACCCTCATATTTTGTTGGGCAGAAAATCGGGTCTCTTCTTCCATTGTAGACTTCATGCTTCAAGCACTGTTGACTTAGCTTTCTAACATTAGAAAGCTCTGTCTGAGATCACCCACCCAGCTATGCATACATTTGATGGGAAATGCATATTAAACTTAATTACATTAGAAAGCATGCTTAATGTGAATCAGTTATCCTGGGACTAATCACCTCAAGATTGTTCTGGCTTGAGTTCATAGGAATATAAAATTACACAATTCATTGCTCTGCTTTGCTCTGTTTATATGTTGTTTTTCTAAAGATAAAATATAAAGTCAAGCGGTGGTGCATGATTGTAATCCCAGCATTTGGAAGGCAGAGGCAGGTGCATCTCTGTGTTTGAGGCCAGCTTTGTCTACAGAGTGAGTTCCAGGACAGCCAGGGCGGGGGGGGGGGAGGAGGAAAACATAAATACTATAATACTTATTTTTTTTTATGTGTAGTGTTCTAACTGCATGTATGCCTGCAGGCCAGAAGAGGGCACCAGATCTCAATATAGATGGATGTGAGCTACCATGTGGATGCTGGGAATTAAACTCAGGACATCTCTGAAAGAGCAGCCAGTACTCTTAACCCCTGAACCATCTCTTATGTACTCACTTCTTAGTGGATACTAGACATGAAACAAAGGATAGCCAGTATTTACCCCTAGTGCATGAACTGGCTCTTTGTAGCCCATTTCCTATGGAGGGATTCCTTGCTCAGCCTAGTTACAGAGGGGAGGGCCTTGGTCCTGCCTCAGGTGATTGTGACACTTTGTTGACTCTCCTTGGGAGGCCTCGCCCTCTCTAGGTAGTGGATGGGGGGTGGGGTGAAGAGAAGGTGGGGAAGTGGAAGAACTGGAGGGAGAGGGAACTGGGATTGGTATGTAAAATAATCTTGTTTTAAAAATAAGAAAGGAAAAATACTATAACAACAACAATAATGAAATACAGTTTAAAAGTGGTTTATTTTGCATGTTCTTTTTTTTTTCTCACTCCCTCTATGATTGAAGTGGTTCTGTCTCAGGTAAATTGTTTCTAGATCCCTTTTTAAACTCATGGAACTACTGAGCTTTGTGACTGCTCCTGTCATTGGCTTGGGACACTTTCTTAGAATAGTGGCATTTCTATTATAAGGTCTCACCTCCATTTTTAATGGAAAGATTAGGTGAAATATTTAATGAATCTGCCATCTGTGTTCATTTTTGAAGACCTCCCGTGTTATGCATATTCTTTAAAAATGAAAAGTAATTTCATTCTAATCTAATAGTTTGTGAATCTCTCTCAACTGTTATACATGGAGCCCTCTGTTCTTTTCATTCCATGGTAGAAATCTGTAAAAGTGAGCAAAATACCTTGATATCGCCTCTCATTTTCTCCTCTTTTTTATTCTTTCTAGTTGAGGGAGTAGAAAATCTGTCTTAAGTGAGGAGACAGCCTATGATGAGGTCTAGGTGCCTTTTTTGCTCTTCCCCCTCATCCATGATGCAGAACTGCTCCACTATATTCTCTGAGTTGAAGCAATTGAGGCAGCTGCTCTGTTTTAAGGTGTCATCATGCCCTATGCTGTTTAACCAGGACACTGCCTAAAATAGAACTAATGACAGAGTTAAGTCAAGCTGCTTAGCTTCCTGAACATCTGGGATTTGTGTCCATTGCCAGTCACGACTTGGCACTAAAAATGGTCTATCCCAAATTTTGGTTTAGAAGAAACACTCCATATCATCCTCTGAGGCCCAGGGAAATTCAAGCCAGATCCTGCTCCTGCCCACGCAGCTGGCTATCAGTTTTATGGGTTCACATTTTCCAGTATGTTTGTTGACATCGTAGCCTTGTTTGTGTGACTGCATGCCTAAATGTGGGGGGTAATGTGTATATACATAGATATCTATCTGTGTAATTGAATGCATTTGCATTCCCCTATTCAGGGGTGGTATTTGGAATCATAAACAAACTTGTATCTATTGAACGTGTATATATGTATACATATAAATGATACGTACAGCTCTTGGAGCTTTACTAAATTGGATGCAGCATGATGCTGACACACTGACTCTTATGAAATTGGTTTTCATTAAAGTCTGCAGGTTGTTCTTGTACTGGCAATGGCTTTGATTAAGCACTGTATTAGGGTCATATCCTGGAATAACAGCATTTTGAAATCCCTGGCTGTGTGTGAAAGAATTGTGATTAAAGTTCTGGCTGTTTTCCCGTGATTACTGATGTCTGCGGAGGCTTGAGTTTCCTGGTTGTTATTGGGATTGAGTTGTGTGGCAGGCCCTTGTGCTTTCTTGCCAATATCAGTGGCATTCTCCAGGGGAAAATGATTTTTGCATTGAAACGTGAGAACTAAAAGCTGTAACAAAATTAACACGGGGTCCAGGGTTTCTGATGTGACTACTGAGCTACAATGGGAATGGTTCCTAAAGCCTAATTCATCTATGATTGAATTTCAGACCAAACAAAGCTGCCATGATGAGAAGGGAAAGAAATTCATCTCAGAGAGATTATGGATGAACAGGCTGAGGAATTCGATATATCAGGGCAAAGTCTAGGGAATCTTCCATTTCACTTTCAGCTCGGCTATGAACATCTGGGGGAAACCCTGGTGTTAGGACTGTCACTTTACCTGCGTGGCTTTGTGTGTGTGTGTGTGTGTGTGTGTGTGTGTGTGTGTGTGCGCGCGCGCGCGCGCGTATGTGTGTTGGAGGGCTTATTCTGTAGGTTTTGAGAACTATTATAGAATTATGTCTGCCTAAAAATAAGATTGAATATCCACATCTACTCCATTTAACAGTAGTATATTACACATTGAATAAATTTGCTAATGTCTAAATAATCTTTTTACTAAGTAGTTTTTCTCAGTTGCTAACAAATTAAAACAACGTGATTTAACATTTAACTTGCTATTCCTTTGTATTTGGACTTTTTTGTAATGATTATTTCTTTTCTATCCTTGTGCATTATAAAGACCTTGGTGTGCCACCATGCCTTACTGTTTGTTATCTCTTACTGTACAGTGTTCAAAATAGATTTGTCATGTCTTCTTTAATGATGTAGAATATACCTTTTGTGCTTTGCAAAAGATAATTTTAAAACTCAACTGCATTACTATTCAAATCCTGAAGTAATTGAAGTTATTTTTCCTTGAGAGTTTTGAATTAAAAAATTGAATTCCTAATGCTCTCTGCCAACTCCTGTCTCATGTTTACATTTACATCTGGAAGTGTTCTTAAGATGAACAATGGGCTTCTGGTCTTACCTCTGTATTTTTTTACACGCATCATTAGATTTGCTGTTTGAAAAAAACCCTGAAAAATAGTAGGCGACTACATATTTATGAATTTTAAGGGATTGATTTGTTAGCTCTCAAGCAGACATTTTCTGAGTGTCTACCGTTGTCAGAAACTGTGTTAGATGTTTCAGATAGAGAAACGAACAACAAAAGTATTTCCTGCCATCTTCTTATTTTTATTTTATTTTGAATTTTTACTGAGGCAAAATTTACAAATGATGATCCTTCACCATCTTGTAGAGCTGTGAGGCCATCACCACTGTTCAATTCTAAACTATTTTGTTCTTTATAAAAGACACAGCCTTATCATCCATTAGTAGTGACTTTCTCTCCCTCCTTCCGTTAGCCACAGGAGCACCCAGTCTATTTTCTGTCTCTGTGGATTTGCATTATGTGAACATTAAGTATAAGTGGGATCAAATGTTATCTGGCCTTTGTTTCTGTGTTTTGCCACTTAGCATAATATTTGTCCCTGCAATAATGTGAATCAAAACTTTAGTTCTTTTTTTCTGAGATAAGTGTGACTATTGAAGGAGGAAGTAGATGAAGAGGAGTTTGTTTGAATTTGGTTTTTCATGTAGGAAATTATATTAGTGAACGTTAAATTCCAGTGCAAGTTATAAGTAGCCACTTGGACATGCTGATGTGGGTTTCAGGAAGGAGTTCTGGACTGGAGATTTAAATTGCAAAGTCATTATCATATAGATGGTATTTAAAGTCACTGAGGTTAAACTAAGCCTTCTGTAGAGCATAGATGGAGCAGGAGAAGGGTTAAAAGGTTGAGTGTGGAGCACTTAAAAGATAAAGGGTTAGATAAAGAAGTGGGGAATAAGAGCCTTGGAAAGGCATCTTAGGGGTGCTGAAAGAGTGTTAGGTCCTGGAAGCTATTTAAGGGAAGTGTTTCAAGGAGGGAATAGTCAACTATGTCAATTAATGCTGCTAAGTTTAGTGAGTGAGTTGAGGAGTGATAATTGCTCATTGCTCAACCACTTTCATCAAGGCAGAGGTCCCAGAGCTGGGCATGTTTCTTGCAATCCCCTTGCTTTTTAATTGCTTGCATCCTTAGCAGAGTCAGTTTTATAGTCTGTTTCAGTTTGTCAGCCTTTTTTAAATTTATGCCAGTTGCCACAAACAACCCGGAAGTGCCTACTTATATATTTTTTTGTTTCTGCCACTATCACAAAATAGCTGAGATTATCAATTCACAAATGAGGGTTTTTTTTTCTCATTCTTTTAGCAATTCAGAGACATGATTAGGTAGGCTTATGGGCCTACTGCTTTTATTCCTTCAGATATGGATGTTATATATTTATGTTATGGAGCATGTCCTCCAACAGTCTGATCACTTCATGTCTAACGGGAGAGAGAAAAGGGGGGTGGCAGAGTCTCAAGTCCTCTCTGGGAACATGTCTCCAGTTATCTATGAACCTCTCACTAGTTCTCACCTCTGCAAGGTTCTTTTTTCTTCTGTTTGTACAACTCTGTGGCCCATGTGTTTAACAGTGGCCTCTGGAGGATTGTCATTATCGATGGTTTAAGGCTGAAGATACAACTCGGAGTTGATGTGCATGCTGCTCTGTAGGAGACCGTGGTTGTGAACCCTAGAACTACAGTGAAAAAAAGAAAGAAGTACCCAAATATCTGAGCTATAGTTCCACTCCCCCAACATTTTTACATCCCATGTCCATCCCAGTGTTGTTCTGCATCTGTCTTTCATCCTATGCCTCATCATCTTGTCTCATCACTATAGATCCTATTATTTTGAACAGCATCTTTGAATAATGTGGGGATATCTTGTTTGTGCAAATAAAGCTTGCCTGTAGATCAGAGGGCAGAGCTAGCCACTAGCTAACCATAGAGGTCTGGAGGTCTATATCGATAGGAAGTGATATGCCTGGTCTGAGAGAGGAAATCATAAGGTAGAAGGAAACAGGAACTCGTTCTCATTTCAGCTGGGAAGTTGAGAGGTAAGGTGGCTGTGGCTTTGCTTCTCTGATCTCTCAGCATTTCCCCCAAATTCTGACTCCAGGTTTTTTTTTTTTTAATTAAGACCTTTTAGAGCTTGTGCTCCAAAATAGTTCTTTAAAACTTATAAACAACGGGTTCCATTTCATCCATGAGACTCTGCTTTCCTTGTTTCTGCATTAAATGCATTAATTAGATTTCTGCTGTACAGATATTGTATGAATTTTAAGTGCTTTATGTAGTTGGAAAAATAACCTGTGTATCTACAAAGTTGAGCAAATGATAAAGTGAACTAAAATTGGACCTCAGCCAGTGAAAGTAAAAGGTGTACTGCAGCTTTCTAAAGTACATACAAGAGGAACAACTGATAAATCAGGTTTTGAAACATTGAAACACAACCTGTTTCAGTTCATGTTGTATTTGGATTTTAAACAAGCTAGTACTGGGAGTCATAATGGCCTAGGCCTCATAAAAGGGACGCTGTACCCAAGCAATTTCACATAACAGAATTTAAATTCCTCTCTTGGCATTGAACTTAGAAATTTAGTAAGTAAATAATTGTAGTATGCTCAAAGGAGCTTTCGGATTCACAGTGACCAGTGACACTGTGCTAGTACGTGTAGCATAATTTCTAATTGGTCTTAATAATAAAAAAAACAGGAGTCAGATATTAGGGGGTGAAAGCTGAAAGATCATAAAATCAGATCACTTAGCCACTAGTTCTTACTTCCACAAAATCCTCAGACCAAGGGTTTGATCCTGTTCCTACAAATCCTCAGACTGAATGCCCTGAGCTCCGGTGTCCTCCCACCTTTATTTCTATCTTCACCCAGCCATAATATTTTCTGTCTCCAACTCCCTAGTGCTGGGATCAGAGGTTCAATCTCCATCTGCCTCTGTCTCCCCAGTGCTGTATGTGTCACCACTGCCTGGCCTCCATGGCTAACTAGTGTGTCTAGCCCCACACTCTGATCTTCAGGCAAGCTTTATTTATTCCAGCACAAACAAAATGTCACCACAAGTGTAAGCATTTTTGACCACACAAATACCTCTCCTCTGTTTTGCTCTCAGAAGATCAGACACCAATTATTTTTAAATTGCTCATCAGAAGCATCAGCCGTACAAATTCATCTGACTGCATTCAACACATTAATATTAGTGTTCCATGCTACTCCTTCACTTTGATTATTACATGACATAAAATGAACCACTCCATACAATTTGAGAATAAAAGCAAACACCATGGTTTTGATGATTGCATTAATATTTGTCAAGTGCAGATTGGAGCAACTGAAAATTGAGTCCTCCCTCCACTCCCAAGACAGGGTTTTCCTCTGTACCTCCTGGCTGTCCTGGAACTCACTCTGTAGACCAGGCTGGCCTCTTACTCAAGAGATCCCACCTGCCTCTGCTTCCGAAGTGCTTGGATTAAAGGCACGTACCACCACCGTCCCAACATGAAAATTGATTTTATTAAGTCATTTTATACTACTGCTTACTGGTTTTTTGAGATTATAGAAGGATTTTCCTTAAAATTTTTAAGATTTAGTTTTATTATTTTTATTTATGGATATGTGTCTGATGAGTGTACATACTCTGTCTTTTTCTCTCCCTATCTTTGTGTCTCTCTGTTCTCTCTCTCTCTCTCTCTCTCTCTCTCTCTGTGTGTGTGTGTGTGTGTGTGTGTGTGTGTGCCCTTGGAGGTCAAAAGAGAGTGTTGTGTAACCTGGAGCTGGAGTTAAGGTATTCTGAGATACTCAGCATAGAAATAGAATTTGCATCCTCTACAAGAATAATTAAGTGATCTTAATTGCAGAGCCCTCTCTTCAGATTTCAATTTATCTTAGGAAAAATTAAAAGAATAAAAGGTAAAAGAAGTTTATTTTTTTCAGATATAGTATCCTTCTACATGCAGATATTCAGAATCCCAATTCTAGAATTTCCTGGTAGTTTGTTTTTCACTGAGCCATGGGTTTTAATTTTGATCTACACACATGTATCTGAGTTTGTTGAGGGAATTGAGAATGTTATGGAAGAACTTTCCCTGGAGACAATAGGGTATGATTTTGAGAGCATCAACCCAGCTTCTCAGAGGTTCAAAGAATATAAATTTTTTTTAGAAATGTATATAAATATATATTTAAATATATATACATTTGTATATACATTCTTGAACACTTAGAAATTTAGACTTTTTCTCGAAGCTGGAGATAAATAGATCTTTAAAGAATACTTGCGGTCCCTGACAAAGGAGAGTGTCACATATTTGACTGCTCCCCAAAATTCTCAAAATGAAGATGAAATAAAATATTAAAATCTGAGACATATGATCCTAGTTGGGCCAAGGCAATGTTTTGTTTTGTGCCCATAAGTTAAAACTTTCTCCATTTATAATAAATTGTAACAAGCTGGCAGCTATTGAAAAACTTCATCTTTAGCATGCTAGTTGGGGAGCATTTGTAGGCATCTATTAAATCAGATGGATTCATTATCTCCGAGATATCCCCAGTCACTCTCAAACAACCCCTGATACACCAACTGCTTCAGAGTACAGGCACTTAATGTCACTCTGGGATGGCCTTCTGCTTTGCCAGAGTCATGGTTCACTGGGTATGTGCTGTTGGCTAGTTTTAAAGTCAGGCATTTACCTGAAGGCTCTTACTTTCGTAGAAGCATAATTTATATTGCATATAATGGTGATCTGTATTCATGCAAACTCCAGGAACAGCTTCATGGCTTCATTGAAGTCCTTTTGATTAGGAGAACATTTTACTTTGGGCTCACAGAGTTAAATTGCTATTTTTTCAGTTGTTGAATAGTTTTTTTAAAAAAAACGTAATTTTTTTGTAGTATTTAAATATGCAATATTGCAACCTGTATGTGTTTTTATTGAAGACTTGTGATTTTAAGGGAAAATTAATACTATTATCTGTGTAAACTTGTAAGTATGTATTTCTATCAACGTTATTTGCTTACACTAGGAAGAACTTCAAAGAAGCAAGTTATAGTAGTAGTGTGTATGCACATGTGTTTACTCATGTGCATGTACTCATGTATATGTGTGTGTGTAAAACTTTTACATACTCATCCATGTTTGTTATACAATTACCAAAATGCTATTATTACTCCTTTTCCTATTATATGTTCTGTTAATTTTCATGAACTATTTCAAATCAATTCCAGATGTTATGGCATTTCATCCTTGTGTATCTAAATATACACCTTTAAAAATAGGGGTACTTTTTTCCCAACTTCAGTTTTAATCACCATTTAACATTATCCTGAATCCCAAGGACGTATTGGGAAACTACACATTTTGACTTCTTCTGGGGTTTACTGATTTAAAAGGTGTGATAGAAAGAATAAATTTTATTAGTTGAAACTGAATGTAAAATATAGAATTGTTGTTTCCTTTGTGGACTGTTTCATATTTAAACTGAATTATTCTTGGATCTTGACAGTTTTGGTTTTGTAACTATGACATAGTTCATTTAACATGTACATCTTGCTGTTATAAGACAGAAAACAACAAAAGAGCAAACTTTAAGGTATGTGAATTTTATCTTGATAAAGCTGTTAATTTGCTAGGAATGGTGGCATATGCCTTTAATCCCAGCACTCGTGATGCAGAGTCTGGTGAGTCTCTGAGTTCGAGGCCAGCCTGATCTACAGAGTGATTCCAGAACTGCTAGTTCTACAGTAACAAATTTTCTTGATACTATTAATTTGTAATTTTTCTTGTGTGATCATTTTACCCTACTGAGGAAAATCAGTAATGGAGGAGTTTTGGTAAGGGTGTGGTGGTGCTGCATAGCGTCATTAACATAGTTATAGATCCACTGCTGTGACTGAGCACTGTCATACCAACAGCCACATCATCTGATTTCCAGAATTCTTGTTGGCAGTTTCCAATTGATCATGGTGGACAATATTTACACCAGAGATACCAACAAATTCTGCGAATGTTGTGCCCACCCTTCTATGAAAGCTAACTATTAAATATTATGCAACATGCTAATGGTTATAGCCTATGAAAATCTTTACTTAGAAGAGAGAACCCTGTTTTCTACTCTACTTTCCCAAATTAGTAGGCCTTACAAACACCATTTATGGTGTTTTTTGTAATCGTTGCTCTTTAATGTGGGCAATATTGCCTTTTTTTGACATAACTAGTTATAATTAGATATGTTATGAGTTTATTTCCCTTTCAGTATGCTTCGTGACTGTGACAGTAAATATTGGAGATATCATTTGAGGAGTCAGGTACTACAAAACCTCTAGGAATAATCTTGATTTGCTAATTATTCGTAGGTGTAAGGACATCTTTAGGGAATTCCGGGACCTCACTGCTGGAATTGATTTTGACGTTGATCAGTGCTTCATTTATTCTCTATGAGATCATGACAAATGGACTGTTAGCCTCCCTTAGGAAAACAGGACCTAGGTTATGAGGAGGCGTCCTCCAAGTCAGCCATGGCTCTTTCATACCTTCCAAAAGCTATAGCAAGGCCAACTCTGCCTGTAATGCTTTTATTTTGACAGACAATATTTGTAATTACGTTAACTCGATTGAAGTATCAAAACGTCATGAGTAGTAGCCAAATCAGTTAGTTTCCATTAACATATCCTCACAACATTTCTGTTATTAACCTTGGGGTTTTCTAGACATTTTGAAGACTATGGTTACCCTGTGGTTTTTGGTTTTTCTGGAGGTATAAGTTTTCTTGTCTTAATTTTGTTTTTCAAGACCAAAGCAAAGAGTCCCAATATATTTTTCATAGGGTAGTATTTTTCAGTTAAAGGCAGTAATGCCATTGTTTTCTACAATTTCACTCATCTAACTTAAACATCCCCCAGTTTCTATAGTAATTTTCTCAATTGTAGAACAAAACTGTGTTAATTAAACTTGGTTTTTTTTAGTGTGTGTGGGAGAATTCATCTCATAGCTTCTTTATAGTAGGAATTAGCAAAACACACAATAGTTATTTGCATTTTATTGTAACTGGCATTGATAATGTCCTCTACAAAAATATGAAGCGGTTTACGTGTATTTAAATATTCCTGGGTAATTCTAAGTCGTTATTTTGCTGTTTATAGGTAAGTTCTTAAGGATTGGATAAGTCATTTTTAGTAAGTTTATAAAGACTTGTCCAAGAACAGACTCATGAAAGAAACCAGGTATTGAGGTTTTGCTGTAATGGTTGGTTGAGTTTGTTTCTTACTGTTATGCTCTTTAGACTGACTGCAACGCTGACATTGTTTGTATTGTTTTATCTGCATGTGCTTTTGCATTTTTCTAAGTAGAGATTCATGATTTATATAAAGTCCTGAAAGGTTTTGTGAACCTACAAAGGTGAAGAAAATTGATTAGCTAGATATGTGACCTACTCCTAAAATCCTAGCATCTGGAGGCTGAAGAGGAGGATTGATAATTTGAGGTCAACCTTGTCTATAGTGTGAGACTCCATTTCAAAGAGTAAATAAACAGCAGACAGCAAAGAGACCTCCAAAACAACAACAACAAAAATATTATGTCTATATTGGCCGCTTCTGTGAAGAATTAAGTGAAATATTTGGCTTTAATAGTTTCTTGTAGAGGTACATATATCATTGAATTCATATTGTTGGACAAAGATTTCATGCTGTGGCTGAACTATCTTTCTGTATTATATGAATTCCAAATACAATAAACACCACAGAATACAATGTTGAGATCCAAACAGATAACACATATACATATTTGAACGTGTACCCTATACAAAACTTCCTTTTAGTACTTTGATTATGTAAAAAATATATTTTATGTTTTGTTGTATATTTTATTGTTTTCAAAATTTAAAAATTTTTAATAATTTATTTTTAGCTGTATGAGGAATTGGCAGCAATCTTTTTCTCGATAGGCATGAATCATTAAGTAAAATTGCATTTCTGTCACTTTAATGTATATTATCAATTCATTTCTCTTTGGTTATTTTGAATGAGACAGAATTTTTCTTTCCATAATATTTTGAACACATTCTAATAAACTTCCTTATTAGCTTTTGATTTGGAAACCCTTTCTGCAGTGCCGAAAGAAATGCCTGTAGATACAGCCTGTTTGTCTAGACACAGGGGTGTGAGGGCTCTCCCTTTGGCTGATGTCTGTAGTGCCCATTTTTCTAAGGCAGAAGCACAGATGAAAAAGCTGGTATAAGACTTGGAATTTCAGTCTCCCACTTTGTTACTACTGTTTGTTGACCTTCATGAAATGTCAGCGTGACTCATCAGCTACGGACAGTTGGAGATAGATGCTGGCAGCGCTTGCTGCAGCTCCCTCAGTGCTGAGG
Organism: Dicrostonyx torquatus; assembly: GCA_028555095.1. Lineage (NCBI taxonomy): Eukaryota > Metazoa > Chordata > Mammalia > Rodentia > Cricetidae > Dicrostonyx > Dicrostonyx torquatus. Next base: position 1,004,498 of record JAQHUG010000069.1, on the reverse strand, counting down.
GGATATAAAGGAGACTATTGGACAGTGTAGATGGGGATGTTTAGAAAGCCATCTACATCCATAAGCACTAATGTAGGTTGTATCGTAGTCATAGTCTACAGACTATGATAAAGCTGCTTGACTGGCAGTTCTTCTTGGGAACAAGTAAATGTCCAAATTGAGACTCCAGTGAAAATAATTGATATTTGAAAACTATAGAAAAGTTGACCAAAAAAGGCCGTGTGGTGGTGGCGGTGCATGCCTTTAATCCCAGCACTCAGGAGGCAGAGGTAGGCGGATTTTTGTGAGTTCGAGACCAGCCTGGTCTACAAGAGCTAATTCTAGCACAGGCTCCAAAACCACAGAGAAACCCTGTCTAAAAAAAACAAAAAAAAAAAGAAAAGAAAGAAAGAAAGAAAGAAAAGTTGATTGATCTCAATCAGGAGCAAGAGATTTACCGTTCCAAGGGCTTTGCTTTGGAGCAGATAAAAGGCATTCTGAGGCCATTCCTTATGGGTGGGTAAGTTAAGTGGAGTCTTATTACAGAGATTACTCTGAGGTTTGCAGACATGACAATATAGTTCCAGGCAGTTTTTTTTTAAAAATATTTATTTATTTATTATGTATACACTATTCTGTCTGTGTGTGTGTCTGCACGGCAGACGAGGGCACCAGACCCCTTTACAGATGGTTGTGAGCCACCATGTGGTTGCCGGGAATTGAACTCAGGACCTTTGGAAGAGCAGGCAGTGCTCTTAACCTCTGAGCCATCTCTCCAGCCCCCCAGGCAGTTTTTTCAGTTCTTGTTGTTTTGAGTGAAAAAGCAATTTTTCTTTCCATGACCTACAGGCCCTATGTGATCTGGCTCTGCTTGTTTCCTCTCTTTGAACACACTCCCTTCTTACCATTCCCCACTTACTCCACACTGAACACTCTCTATGCTTGAATGTGCCCAGAGTCTTCAGCATGCTCCTCCCTGCCTAGAACACCCTCCCTACTCTTCCTGTCAATTCTTCGGCATCCTTCAGTACTCTGTAAATATCACTTCCAGGATGTGGAGTAAAACTTCTCCTCTGGCCTCAAACTAAATTGATATCTAGTATATTACAAATAGAGATTATAGCTTCCTGATCTTTTTATTTCCTAGTACCTATCATAGTGCATGGCATCCAACAGGCTTTCTAATAATTGTTAAATAGTGAATGTTTGTCTTTCCCCTATAGTACTAGCCAATTTTATTATTCATTTTCTTAAAAATATTTTATGACACACAAAAAAACTAAGTATCATTGGGAAGAAATTGGTCACTGACATCTATAATCATGTGCTTTCAAAGGTTTTGATGGTCCTTTAGTTGTGAGGAAGTATAAATATTGGAATTTGGTAGTTATTCCCCATGTCATCTCTTCCACTGACTTATGTCATGATGGCTGTGTTTCTGGAACTTAGGTCTAGGAAATCTCATTGTTGATATATGAACACATTTTCTTAGTAGAAAATGAATTTAATTTCAGTGAAGTTACCTGTATTTCATTCTTTTGTTCTTTGTGTCTAGAAAGGACTCATGGAGGAAGTAATTGAGTAAAGATGTGAAGTAGGTAAGATGGTGAGCTCTCCAGTTACCAGGAAGAGGACTATTTGACAGAGGGAATGTCCTTAGCAGGGCTTCTGAGACAGATGGGTCCATGCTATGTGTAAAACAACACGGAGGCCTTGTGTTGAAATCAGAGTGAAACAGGGAAGCAATGGGAAATAAATTCAGAAAATCCCAGGGCCAGGAGGAATGGAATGTTTATAGATCTTTGGAAGGGGTTTGGCCTTTATTAAAGGATGAGAAAGGAAAGCTTTGGAGCATTATGGAGAATAGAGTGCTTTGTTACCACTCAATGGACTGGAAACAAGGATGGTGCAGCCATGTTTGAGGGTGGTGAGAAATACCAGGATTCTTTGTTCTGAAGTACAATGTGACAGGATTTTTGGCAGCTTTGGTCAAAGAATGTATGAAGCAGAATAGAAAGCATTGTCAAGGTTTTAGACACAAGTAACCGAATGTTGGCCTTTCTATCACCCCAGGACCCTGTGTAGCGTATGTGGTTGGTGTTTCATAAAGAGTCTTTTGAATGTAATCTCGTTGTAGTGTTTAGTTTCAAACATTCCTTGGCTATATTTCTAGGGTTGTGCTTGTTTGCTGAGATGAAATGTTTGCACTAAAGCTGTATTCCATAGACGATTAGTTAGCTTCTGGGCTAAAGTTGCCTGTGTGGACTTCAGAGCCCCTTTTGTTGATAACTTCTGTTGGTGACTGCTTCCTCCTGAGATAAATCGACAAGTAATTCTTTTGTGCATTCTGTTTTAATAAAAGCTGTTTATGTATTTTAAACTTTTGAAAAACAGCATTTAAAAAGCAGAATAGCCAATTTTTAAAGAAATATAAAGGAAAGCTACATTTCCGGGAAGAGATTGTAATTTTATGTGATGTATTTAGAAGATGTTGGTATTTCCTCTGTTCTGTGATTGTGATGCTATTTTTGATCAGAATGAATTTCTTGAGTACCAATATTTGAAATTACATGTTATATACTATTTGGTCCATAAGTTCTCTTATAGTATTACTACTAGCAATATTATGGAGAAGCAATGTCATTTGTTTTCTCTGTGAAACAACTGTAACTTCACAGTCGCCTTTTGTTTTGTTTGTGTGCATGTTTTATGATAGCTTTATAATTTCTCCTGTTTGTCTAGATCCTAGTCATGGCACAAACTCACTGAAATCTTTTTTTTCCCCCCCAAGACAGAGTTTCTCTGTAGCTTTAGAGCCTGTCCTGGAACTCACTCTTGTAGACCAGGCTGGCCTGGAACTCAACAGATATCCACCTGCCTCTGCTTCCTGAGTGCTGGGATTAAAGGCGTGCACCACCACCGCCCGGCTCTCACTGAAATCTTTAACTGTCTGTGTCCTATGTTGAGTTTATCATAGATACACCCTAGGCACAAAGTTGCTGAGTTAGTGATTAGAATTGCAATGAAATTGTATTTTCTCATTAAACATATTTCTTCTGAAACCCTTCATTCTAGTGATTATTTTTAACATCCAGAATCTTATTTTAGAATGAATAACTGAGAAATATTTTTGAATAAATTTAAACAAACCTGTTAGGATTTTTGCCTATTGTATTTTTGGGGGGGTCAGGAAATTCTTGTGATAATTGTAGGAACTACTTAAAATATTTCCCATAAAAGAAATGGAGTATAGTCATAATTAATCATCATAAATGTTTCTTAAGAAAATATTGTCTCTAAATAATAGTTACCCGTTTTTCCTGTAGCACCCCAAATATCCTGCAACAAACATGTACAGATCATTCTTATTTAAATTGTCAGCAAAATAATTACATATGATGCTTCAGTGATTATAATAATTGGAATACATTTCTTCTGGACAACAGTGGTACTTTACTATTTTATGTAGTTTCAGGAAAAAAGCAGTTAACAGACCTAGTTATAATCGAAATTCTATAACCTATGAAATCAAAATTTTAAAGATTGATTACAGTATGGCTAATTCTTCTTTATTGCAGAGAGATTGAAGACTCATACTCAGTAAGCAGACTACTTAGGGTCACAGAATTTTTTATTAGTAAAATTAAAAGGAGAATTTTATTCTCTTAAAGGATTTTTTTATAACATTTTAGCATTATAATGCTAAAACATTATAGAATTTTACTTTATTGTATTCCTGCAGATCCTATTAACTAATAATGTTGAACGCAAACACTCTATTCTAGTCCATTAATTTATTATTTCTCTTCAAATGGTCAGAATAATTATCATAGCTTTACTCTGAGAATTGGTCCAAATGAACCCAGCAATAGAAATATCTGAGTAACCTTTGGAGGTATTTGCCCTGGAGTAATTTCACTCTGAGGTACAGTTGTGTGTAGACTGTTTGGTGAGGATGGATTATTATTATTATTATTTTTTTGGTAGCTTCTCTTTCCAACAGTATGCCTACTTTACAAAGAAAAGTGTTTAATTGGGGCTTGCTTGCAGTTTCACAGGTTCAGTCCATTATCATCATGGAGGGGAATATAGTGGCATGCAGTCAGACATGCCATTGGAGAAGTACTTGAGATTTCTGCATCCAGATCTGCAGGCAACAAGAAGAAAAAGCCACTTGGCCTGGCTTGGACTTTTGAAATCTCAAAGCCCCCACACCCCACCCTTTGACACATTTCCTCCAACAAGGCCATGCCTTCTAATCCTTCTCAGTATTCCCATTCCTTTTTTCCAAGCATTCAATACATGAAACTAAGGGGCCCTTCTTATTCAAACCACCACAATTAACTTTTTTTTTTTTTTTTGGTGGAGGGGGGTAAAAAAATCCCCATGATTAAACTTTAAAAATACATTAAACTTATTTGATGAGTTAACAAGAAAGGAGTAATGGAAACAGAACAACTCAGAAAGTCAAGAAAGTTGTGCTGGACATGATGCTTGCTACTGTTTCTTTTCTTGGAGGACAGTATGGGAGAAAGAGAGAGAAGCTGGTGGAGGAAGGAAGGGAGGGCTGCGGGGAAGATGAAGACATAGCCTTAAACTATTTGTCAATCCCATTGTACATGCAAGGCTCATGAGACCAAGAAAAATGCCCAGGATGTACTCACCTTGGGAATCTCTGTGTAAACGGTATGAATCATTTTAAGGTTCCAGGCCCTCCCACTGTCTCTGCACATCTCCTGAGAAAATGGGAAAATTATCAGTGAGGTGATGAAGAGGGAAAATTATTCCCTAGAATATTTATAACTGAGTCTCTCTCTCTCTGTCTCTGTGTGTGTGTGTGTGTGTATGTGCATTTGAGTGATCTGAGAAATCGTACAAATGTATGTTTAGTACAAAATGCATTTTAGTTGCTGCTTCACTTTGGTAGAAAAGCTGGCATGCCTGGATATTTTTGGTAAATGTTTTCTGACCAAGGCTTGAAGAGTTACTACAGACAAATTTTTGTGGGATATGTGAACCTCTAAACCTCACGGACATGACTTGCACACTGGGGAAAGTAATCAGATTAATCTGAAGTGAAATACAAAAACAAAACTCAAAGTCTACAAAGATCAGGCTTCTTCTGTATTATGATTTCAATTGGTAATCTACCTTCCTCTTGGGGGAGGGCATCCTGCCCTCTTATCTCTTATATTCTCCTTGGTTTCTTATCTTGTTCATTTTAATCTTCATATAATAACCCTTTACAATAATCATGAGTAGTCACATGGAAAATAAAAATTTCATAATAAGATCAATGTTTCAGATAAATGTTGAACGATAATTTTGGAATATTTCCTTAGTACATAGCAGAAATTACACTTCATATGTTTATTGAATCACATTGCCCAAATGTTCAAATAAACAAACTATGACCCTCCACGATTGCTGTCACTTTGAGACTTATATAGGGAAAGGTGTGTGTGTTGGGTGGGCTGCTGCAGCATTTACTTTTCTATGGTGTATGAATCTGGTTTTGTTTCATTTTAACTGGGTGTATGTTTTCATGTTCATCTGTGTATGGATGCACACTTGAGCATAAATGTATGTGTGTGCACAGATGTGTGTATGTGAATGCCAGAATATAACCGTGGCTTTTTGTTTTTCACTGTGCATCTGAGTGTTCATACTTAAACAGCATTTTACCAACCAAGCTGTTTCCCTGGGTCCAAGACTGCTTTGTAAGATTTGCTGTCTTCAGTGACTGGAAAGTTGACCTGCTAAGTAAACTCAGTAGCTGTGGGTTTGCTCTTAAAGTTAATTAAAGCCACCTTTCCCTTTGTGGTGCAGAGGCTTCCAGTGAGCTGTGAAATAATGCTCTTTCTGTTCTGACGCCAGCACTGATTGTCTTTGTCAGGAGGCTCGACAATGCTGTTGTGCGACTGTCTTTTGACTATATTTTTATTGTTCAAAGGGCCCACCATCTACTCTTCTTCTCTTAGTCATTTTGGGTCATTGGTTTTTGTACCTGTCATGTTAATTTCTTCAAATTATTTCTCTTGCAACTTAGGGGGTAAGCAGATTTAAGCCTGTCTCTGAGTATTAAGCCAACAAAAGTACTTTTCAGTACAAAATCTTCTAGTGAACTGGAACTCATGCAGTTCTCATTCCTAATGAACTACATTGTAGACTTCTTTAAAGACCAAGTAAGACTGACGGGCATAATCTGTTTTCAGTTTGTTGGTTCTCAGTGTCATAAAACTCTAATGTGTTCTGCAGTTCTCATTAGTGGACTCTAGTTGGCCTATCAAATCAGGGCACCTCATTGCACTATGCTGTCCTTCACATCTTGCTTTATTTTGGTAAGAAGTCCTGAACAAACAGTAAAATACCCCACAATCCAAAATTTGAATGCTAAGAGAAACCATGTTGTAGTCATAGGTGACAAAAAGTGTTTGTACTTAGTTAAAACACTGTAGACAGCACATATAGTTTTTCACTTTGGACAGTTCCAAGTGCTCTTGAGGCTCATCATCATCATCATCATCATCATCATCAGTTGGACCTTGTAAAGCTTCCGTGCTGATCTTCTGAAATAGATAGGGCTACAGGTTGGGGAGCTAACTCTAGGGGTAAAGAATCTAGGGAAAAACAATTTACTGGTATTTCTTTTGTTTTCTAAGTATAAGTACTCCCATTTCTTACCCCATATGCCTAGGCCTTTCTATTAAGCAATTAGTTATTTGAAAGTAGAAAAAAAAAGAAAGGAAAAACAACTAACATATAGTATTAAAATACTAGATACATGTGTGCGGATAGTCATATCTTCATTTTTCATAGTGGAGATCCCCGATCAGTTGATGAATATTGGCATAAATTAAATGTGTCATGCATGTACAATAGACTGTTATTCATCAATACATAACAGTGGAGTGCTAATGTATGCCACAGCATTAAAAATATCCAGCATTTGATTAGTAACAGAGTTATTTAGCTTCAGGCATGAGGCCTCTGACCTGGTTGTACCATACCAACCACACAAATGTATTTAAATAGATTCAAGATCATTAAAACTAGTTAAAAGAATGAGAGGAAAGTGGATCAATGCAATCTCCCCATGTAGCTTAAAAATAAAGTGAGTTGGAGGATAATGACACTAAGACTGAAATGTTCCTCACAGACGGTCGATTGTAGTTCCCATGTGCCTTATTGACCAGTCATTTCATTTAAAAATACATACAGTGACTCGTGATCATTTGGTAAGTGGCTCACCCTTTTGTAGAGTTTTCCATTTCAAATCATCCAGTACTGCCACTTGCTTGAGCCCTTTCTCCAGCCTCTCAATGACCACGTTTTACTGGTAGATCAGGATGTAGGCTTATTGACCTTAAAATATATTGATTCATTTTACTTTCCATGACATCTCATATTTCACAAATTCTTAATTGATTGTTAAGAAGATAATTAAGGTATACTCTCTCCCTCTTCTTCTAACCCTCCCTTTTCTCTAACTTTTCCTCACCCACCTCTAACTTTCCTCCTCCCTCTAACTTTCCCTTCCCTGTATCTTTTTCCCCTTCTCCCTCTCTCTATGACCCATTCATTTCTTTTTATTTGTAATCCAGGACAGTCTTCAAAATTCAGTAACATTTATTAACCTTCTTTGGGGGACACATCTTTCTCAGTGACATTACCTTCCAATTCTCTTTATCTTACAGTTTCATAGGGAGACTACATTGATCCCTTTTCCTCCCATTCTCTTAATTAACTAGATTAGTATAAAGTTTATTTGTTATTTTGAATATATTCAGTTCTAGATTCCTACTGACTGTCCTGCAACTTATTTTGTAGACCAGGTTATCCTCAAACTCACAAGGCTGCCAGTGCCTCTTCCTCCCAAGTTCTGGGATTAATGGCATGTACCACCAAACCTGGTGAATATGTTCAGTTCTAGAACTATAAAATGACATACTTTTCTTTCTTTGTAGGAATTATTTCATGTACTCTAACTGAATTCTGGGAGAGATCATCCAATTGCCACAGTTCCCAAAAGAATTGTCATATTGTTCGCACAGATGTTTCCAACAAGTGCAGATGCTTCATGAACATATTATACTGCTGCTTTTATTCAAGACAAGTGACATCTGTCCTGCTTACAGTAACTTTTTCCACCATGCAGTCCCTAATTGAGGTTATCTACCTCTTCTATCTGTTTTAGTCCTGTGAGAGACCAAAATACTCTTTTTCTTATCTGGGCGGGGTCCTTGGAATTATCTTACTTTTTGTCTAACTCTTATCTTCAAGTGTCCAGTAAAATTCTTTAGGGACTTTATCATAAATGCTTCTTCTTCTCCTCTGTGTTTATAACTCAGAGGAGGGGTCCTTCTGGTTCTGACCTCAGGGTGAGTGGGAAGAGTGTTATTCCAAGCACCTTCTGGTAATTGCCATCTTAGATTTTTCTTATCTGACTCTAGCCAAGTGCGCCAGCCTGGTGGAAACTCCTTAGCAGTAACTTCCTCCATTTCCTTGAGGTGAGTCTTTCCACCCTCCTCAAGGCTTTCTTCATCTATAATCAGTGCCTTTCTCTCTTACCTGAACCTTCCATCATGTCCCACCCCCCTTTTCCCCCATTGTGCCTATCAGAAAGGTTCCTAACCCAGATCCCGACTCTCCCGTATCCTTCCTCCTGCTCTGCCATATTGTAGAACTTTTCCGTTTCCTGGTCCTCCAACTTACATATATTCCACCTCTTCTGGGGTCATGGAAGCAGAAAGGGGCTGTTAAAGATTTCTTTCTTTTGCCTGCAAATTTCAAAAGGTAGTCCTAACCTTAGTTAAATAATTAAATGTACTTCTAACAAATATACTGCCTATGTGGTCATTTCATAGAAAAAATATGTTTTCTCTTGAGTTCACTTGTAACTTTAATCAAAGAGACATTTTAGATTTTGACCTGAATATCCAATGCATGTTTACTCTTGATTTTATGAAAAATGCATAAATGTGTCTTCTCATCACAAAACTGGACTCAATGCTCCATATTTTGGAATTTTTCTGTATCACCATTATCTAATTCAACATCTAAGTCCACGTAAAAAGAAAATGATGTTAATTAAACAGGCTTTTGGATTTATATGTATTTTAAATGTGTAGGATGCATCTGACTGAAGTTTGATATTGAGCCTACCATATGTATCTTGAGCAGACCCTGTACCTTCCCTTCTCCTGCAGAAGCCTACATACATTCCTTAATGTCTGTGTTTGGTAATAATATCTCATAGATAGTATTAGAGTTGAGAGAGAGGTTTTTGTAGAGTCTAGCTGACTACGTACATGGTAGCTATTTAATGACTCTGATCTCTTTTCCTTCTCTTGTGCCTTCTTTATTCATTCATACCCAAGGAAACAGTATCTGCCTTGATCACCACAGTGGAAGAAACCAATAATAAATGTATCTGAGCAATGGCACTTTGATAAGGTGTTTGTTGGAATAAGTAGCTAATTTCTATTTGGGGTGTGTTTTCTAGGAATAATATTTTAATTCACTTAACTTTTTAGTTCTTTCCTAAAACCTGATTTCTGACTGATCATATTTCTTCTAAAAATACATCTGCTTTTTGTTCATAGACAGTTTATAATTTACTTGTTCTAAAGATGATGTTTCCTTCATTTTATTTACACATACATTCATTCAGTCAACAAATATTTATTACAGTCTGAAAACTATTCCAAGTACCAGGGATACCCTCATGATTAAAATGTTTTGAAGTGTATTTTCTTTCTTTCTTTCTTTCTTTCTTTCTTTCTTTCTTTCTTTCTTTCTTTCTTTGGCCTGTGTTTTTGTTTTTCTAGGTTTATTTGAAACTCATCCTCTAACAAAACATCACCAGCAGTACTGATTCACTTGCTTTACTGAAATAGTAAGGCATATGTGGGTAAGGCTTTTTGTTTTGTTGTTGGTGGGTTTTGGCTATATTTTCTTTTTGATTCTGAACTACACTTCAGGTCCGGGTTCAGGCTGTTTTAGAGGCTGAAGGGTGGTGGCAGCACCAGACTGAGTTTTGAGGTCATATTATGCTTTAAGAGCAAACCTATGTAGATAGATGATGATGGTACACACCTTTAATGGTAGCACTTAGGAGGCAAAGGCAGGTGGACCTCTAAATTCAAGGTCAACCTAATCTACAAAGCAGTTCCAGGACAGCCAAGAGTATTACACAAAGAAACCCTGTCTTAAAATCCAAAAAAAAAAAAAAAAAAAAAAAAAAAGAATACACCTATGCTGAACAACTTAGTAAGGCTGCCTCTGCTAAGGTAACATGAAGTTCAGAAAACTCAGGCCACCTAGATCCAATTAAACATGCGCTTTATTTATGCAATTAGGAATCTCATTTCTGTTATTTCACATGACTTTTCCAAAGTCAGATATTCGTTGTAAAATACTCTTATCTTCATTAAAATACTTTGCAGTGTTGAAAACCAATTTTATGCCTAGGACACATTCAAAATGTCATTTGGGACATGCTACTTTCTGTAACCTAATGCAACCTTGTGGCACAAGGTATTTGTTCACAGTAATAGCATCTATACATTTGTTTGATTTTATGTTTTTATTTTTGTTTTCTTTTTTTTTTTCTTTTTTGAGACAGGGTTTCTCTGTAGCTTTGGAGCCTGTCCTGGAACTTGCTCTTATAGACTAGGCTGGCCTCGAACTCACAGAGATCCGCCTGTCTGTGCCTTACAAGTACTGAGATTCACCACGTGGCTGATATTGATTATTTTAACTGAAAAATTAAGAGTCAAGAGAAGCTTATTTCATCTTGTCACACCATAAGTGGCTGTAGCAAGTTTCTCAATCTGTCACTGCAGAGATAGTGTACCTCCAAATGAACTCACAGAAATGTTTCATTCATTTGTTATAGATTCATTTGTTGAACTCATTAATGATATTGATTATTACTGTTGCCAAGAAAAATACAGAAAGCCCTTTTTAAAAAGTTGAACCTTTTTCCTACTTTATGTTCTAGTGATATGTCAAGAGATTCTCTCTGTATCCACCTCTTTCTTTCTCTCTCTCTCTTACCATAGATATGTACCTAGACAGGCATGCATGTGCCTTCACACACACACACACACACACACACACACACACACACACACACACACACACACACACACACACATCTTTACCTATTGGTAACCCCAAAAGAAAATGTGGGCTGCTTTATTGGAATGCGTATACTTTGTATCAAGCACTGTGCTGAATACCCTTGTGTATAATTTCTCATTTAAATTATTAGCACATCAGGTTTGAAGCAACTGATCATAATTCCTGTTTTGTAAATGGCTTAGATTAAGCTCAGATTATTTTGATTAATTTATCTTACTTATACTAATAATAAATAACAGATCTGTGATTTGATTCACTGGTTCTTCCCATTTTACCAACTTCATTTCAATGATAACATTTGCTTGTATTTTTCCTGAAGCAATTTTTTCTCTTTCTGCTAGTCATTAAGCTGACTATATTCATTATCAGTGACAACAAATCTTGGTTGGAAAGAGTCAAGGGATAGATAAATTTAGCATCTAATTTCTCCAAATGAGTTCTAAAGGTAGGGACTAGTCTGTGACTAAGATGCTGTGCTACCAAAGTTGTTCCCGGGCTACTTGGCTCAATGGGAAGGCATATGAGGAGAGGTGAGTTCTTTTTCTCACCTAGAATCTTCAAATGCCCAAAGTCCATTTAGAGTCTATTTTGATGGTGGAGATCTCAGACTTAGTAATCATTGGTGGGGGCCTTTCTTTTCATTCTGATAGGTTTGTTTTCAAAAATAGTTTTTAGGATGCTGCTGCTTTTTTCTTTTTAAAATGGTAATTCAATACCTTTGTCAATTTTGTGCTATTACGACAGAATATTACAGACTGAGTCGTCTATAATGAACAGAAATTCAATGGTGTATAGCTTTAGTGGATTGGAAGGTGACATACCATGATGGAAGAAGACAGAGGAAGGGTGAGAGAGAAAAGGGGCTCAAATTTCTATAGCCATCTGTGTCCTGGGATGTTTGCTTGAATCCATGCATGGGCATACTCACGACAGATGTCTCAGATCCCAATACTGCTGAATTGGAGGTTAGGAGCACTACACATGCCATTTGGGGATCATACTTATACCATAGCATTTACTATCTTAGGTGTAGACATCTGCTTCATAAAGACGAGACCATATCAGATGCAGAGAGTCACAGAGGCATGGAACTGAAAGAATACACACTGTTCCTGTAGGTAGATTTTGGCTGAGGGTTAAAGTAGACATAGCAGAGTCTTTTTCACTCTTTTTTAACATCCGTACACGACACGAATCCATTGTTTCCCTCAGCTCCTACAAGTTTTGATCAGTGGGACTGTGGCTAAGTTTGGAACTTCATATCCTGTCTTCTTCCTTCATTACCACAGCCTTATCTCCCTTACTGACATTTCTAGGGGCTCTGGCTTCATCGTTGGCATTGCTTCTTTCTTTTACTGGCTCTATCCCCTGCTATAAACACACATTATTAAGTATTCCCACTGTCTTTGAGGCTTTAGGATGACAGAGACAGTTGCTCATTGTTGCTAGGCCTTGTCAGTTGACAGTATATTTTCACATACACTCTCTCATCTAATTTTAATATTGTTTTGTCCACACAGATCTCCATTTCTTTTCCCCTTCATGCAGCAGATGAATGTTTGCTTAACCTCTATGTAGGAATAAGTTATATAAGCTTTAATGAAGTCATATAATGATAATTAAAAATGGCATATATTAATGTTTGTCCAAGTTGTTTTTATATAAGATTGCTTTTAATGAAGTTGTGGGCTTTGGGAAACAGGGTTGGCTGTTTTAGGGTTGATAGTGGACTTAATTGGTAAAAAGCAATGCGCTTCCAGAAGTGAGCCCAGTATGCCCAAGGCGCACAGGCCAGGCATGCATTCAGTGTATGCAGTGTATATTAAGAACAAACTGACTGCCTCTTGGTTGTTTCAGTCTAAAGTTAATTACGGAACCCTTAAAATCGTAACACAGTATTTTTAGAAATCATTAAAAGACATCTATTTTAATTTATATCAGTTTGAGAAAGTACTCATGCTGAATTATGCTCACACTGATAATACACATACTGAAGAATTGTGTGGTATTTTTGTATCCATCTCATACAAAGTTTTTCTTGTTTTCTTTTGTGTGTGCTGTTCCTGGAGTGCCGAATGTAACTTTCTTTCCCCTGTGCACATCTCCTTTGTAACATGAGGGTCCTGCTCATTGGTGTTTGTGTCCCGCCCGGTACCCCACAGCCGGCAAGCCCCAAAGAAAATCACACAGAGAGTTTACATTAGGTTATTAACTGATTTTCCCATTATCTCAGGCTTCTTACTAGCTATTATAACTTATATTAACCCATCTATGTTAGCCACATGGCTTGGTACCTTTTCTCAGCTGGGCAGCTTACATTGTGCCTCCTTGGTGGTCTGCGCAGGAATGCCAAGGGAGCTTCCTGCTTCCCAGACTTTCTCCTCGCCCTGCCTCTACTTCCTGTCTGGTTGACCCGCCTATACTTCCTACCTGGCCAATCAGCATTTATTTAAAACATGATTGACTGAACAGACAAGTCTTCTGCACCACTCCTTGACTATTCTGTTCTGATTAGGTTTTGTGGTCTTAAAAGGAAAATTGTTGATAAAGAAGATAAATCCGTTCTTAGTTTCTCTTCTCTGGTTGTAAATGTTCAATATGGTCTTTGGAGGAAGAGGTTGTTAACAGAGTAGTATTTCCTTTTGTTTTTTTCCAGGCTCTGTCTATTTGCCTCCTTTTCTTTGGCACTGTATATTTATTAAGCCCATTGCCCTGCGCATGCAGAGCAATCCTCTGCAGCTGAGCTATACCCCTAGTCCTGGTGTCAGTTTTCATGCTTTTGTTTAAGTTGCAAACGTTAGCAAAACACCAGTAATCCTACTTCATATCATTAAGTTGATATGCAGACTTTGAGAATGTGATGCAAGTCATTAATTTAAAGGAAGAGCTGTACATGCCATTGTATTTTTGTTAAAAATTTTGAACTGTGTTCTGATGGGTTGGTCAAAACAACTGATCCAAACAGTACCTATCTAAATACCTCTGGGAAGTGCTGATGATCATGGATGTAGATTGCTAAAACTTCACATGGTTTTATCAATCTCCTAGATGCTTTGGAGACTGCAAAGATAAATAACAAAGCAAAGTTAGCTTTGCTTGTGTCTGATACCATGCAAAGAATTCTAACCATAAGGAAATGTTTAAAGTAGAAAGAGAAAATGTGTAAGTGTAGGTTTTGAAGAAACCCACCAAATAGTATGGTTTTTGTGCCAAAATTCTGAAACTGTTGGTAAAGGAAAAGTAAAGTTTCTATTAAAACTTTACTTTAAGTTTTAATACTTTACTTTAAGTTTTACTTTAAGTTTTACTAAAAGTTTTCTACTAAAAGTAGTGACACTGAAGAATATATCCTAACTTAGGGTGCATGCGCTAGCTAAACATGGGAGCTAGATTTGTTTACCCATTTAAAAAAAGGTATTAGATAACTTTACTCCTTTTTTATCTCTTCCCCCGTTACAGGCAGACTTTCCTCCCGTCCTGTATTGAAACAAGGGCCTTGCATGTGTTATGCAATTACTTTACCTTTGAGTTATATTCACATCCTTATCAACATAAACCAAACTACATTTACCATCTGTAGATGTCATGGTTTTTCAAATGGAACACTGCAGCTTCACAGGCCATTCTTGTGCACTCCTTTTTTTCTTAATTTTTGCCAATCAAAATAATTCACTCCTTTTGGAACAAATAAAAGTGGAGAGAAGCTAGGGATAATAGCAGTTGAATCATTAAAAAAAAAAAAAGACCCGATGGGGTTGAGGGGGTGGTACTGGTAGAAGCATTTCTTCCAACTTCTGAAGTTATTTGCAGTTTTATATATTCTAAATGCTCTGCAACTAAAATCTGTGCAGAATAGCGATGGTAAATTGTTACTGCCTTAGAACTTGTGAGCTTGGCAATTACTTCCTGCACTTTGACCCTTTGATGTCTTAGCTAATTATCAGTTAAGAGCCATTTTAGGAAAAAATATAAGTCCTGGCTGCAAAATCTGCTTTAGACTTGTGATAGCACTGAGAAAGCAGCAATTTTATACTTTTGAAAATGTGTATCAGTAGGTTGAAATAAAATCCTTCATGCAATGAGGTACACTCCTGTAAGACAATTATATTCTCGCTAATGTAGGATACTACTTTTTGAAAACATGGACACTGCCAACTCTGAATCTGTTATTCCAACGGTATTATGTATATTATGTAGTTTTAATAATATCATGATGAATTTCTTTTTAAAGTCTTTTTTTACTACATACATGTCTGTGGACTATTTTTTGTATGGTGCCCTAGATGTCCAGAAGAGAACACTGGATCCTCTGGAACTGGAGTTACAAATGGTTTTGAGCTACCATGTGGGTGCAGGGAATTGAATCCAGGTCCTCTAGAAGGAGCACCCAGTGCTTTTAATCACTGAGATTTTTTTTGTCCTAAGTTTATTTTATTATATTTACTTACTAAATACACTCACTATATTTATAAAAATATCTGTTTAAATAGCCAAGTAAGCTTTCTACAATGATAAAATAAATATTAAGTAAATTACATATTTTAATAGCTAGGATTCTTTTTAGTGTTACATAAAACTATAGTGTGTCTTGTAATCTGTGGGATTTTTGTCTTGATGACAATATGGTGAATAGAATTTATATACAATCTTGCACGCTTTAAAATGTAACTTCATCCTTCTCTGTGTGCCCCACTGTCCAAAGAAGACACTGTTGACTACAAATAAATGTTCTAGCTTCAACAATATTGCAACCTTGAGCCATTACTTTACATATGTCATTGATTCTTCTTAGACTTTATTATTTTTTGCTGGATAATTATGCCATAGATTGTTGAAGAGAAAGATTGGATCATGTCATTTGCAATAACTGTAAATATTGTGGGTAACTTAAAAGGTAGACCCTGTGACAGAACAGCATGCATACAGGTAAGCTTGGTTTGTTTATCTGTAAAATTTCCAACTAGCTAAATCTCCATCTTTATTTTTCCTGGAAGGGGGTCCTGATGACAACTTAATTGAAGGTGGAGGAACAAAATTCGTCTGCAAACCTGGAGCCAGAAATATTACTGTCATATTCCATCCGTTACTGAGGTAAGTCATCCCCTATGATGTTCTTACCCGTGATCAATATTCTCATTATTTATGCTGATGTGCCAAGTGCCAATAGTTCTGCCAGCATTGAGTCAAATCATTAGAAAAAGGAAACTTGTTTCATTTTGTAAGGTTTCACAGTGAAAGTTAGTCGATAGAACAGATAATGTCAGCCAAGCTGCTCCCTGCTCTCAGGAGTAATAATAGCTCACAGGCACTTGAATTTGATTTTCTGTACTTTCTTCTCTAGCCCTGCCCATCTTCTTCCCTGCTCCTTCTGCTTTTTTGGATCTGTCTCAGTGACACCCTGGGGATGTCTAACCTCCCATCTGTTTTCATAAGCACACAGTTGTTGACCATAGTCTCACTCATGTATCCATTTGTAGCCTTTGCAAGGCCATCACAGAGATGACGCATTGCAGCCTGACTCCTAGCCTGCAACTGCGTATTTTCTCTGTAGTTCTTCACAAGAAAAACAAATTACTGACCCGTGGTCTTTCTTACTCATTTACACTAACTACTCCTTCAATATCTTTTGAGAATTACCAAGTCTCTGAACAGATGTGATTTACAGAAGCCTGAAAGATATTCAGAATAAAATATATGGCTTTGTTTCTCGGAAGATAATTTGATGGTGAGCAGAATAAAATCTGTTACATTGTTCATTTCTCAATTATAGTATATTGTAGCAAAGAAAAATTCATGATGCTTTCACAAAATATTCTTGAGTTCTATGTACTTTTGTGGGTTAAAAGGACAATTAATAGTTACAAACTCTGCTTTATAGTTAATGATATCTAGAGATCTCTGTTCATGACAATGTAAAAACAGTTTGTAAAATTATTTAAGGCTAAGATGCTATATTTAATACTGTGATTCATTAAATTAGTTTTGAAAATACATAAAGAACAAGCATTGTACATATTAATGGGTTATATAATGTTTTCATACAAATAAGAATCTTGTACTACCATGTTAAATATCTTAGACATAATTCTTTTTTTTGTAAAATCTCAAAGTACTTATTTTTGAAATCTACATTATTGTTTTCAGTCCTTCTTCTGCACAACCTCATACCATTTTCTTCCTTTTCCTTCCTTACATCGAGTGGCTACTCATAACTCATATTTTGCCCATCCCCTCTTCTCGTAGTCACCAACTTTCCACTCTTAACTTGTATGAGATGAGCGTTTAGATTCCTCAAGAATGAGATCATGCAGTTTGATCCTATTGTCACAAATGTCAAAATTGACTAGTATTCCACTATGTATGTGTATCACATTTCTTTTATCCAGTCATCAGCTGAAGGATAGGTAGTTCCCACTTTTCTTTTGGGTATGTACCCAGCATGGAAAATCCTGGTTCATCTGTTCTTAATTTTTGGTGAACCTTCACTGCCTTTTTCCATAATGGCTGTTTTAATTGACCTTTCAGGTAATGTGCATGTAGTAGCTAATGTTATTTTATTGTATACTTAAAATCCTTAATAAGGGAATTTAAATATTTTATATTTATGGCTGTTTATAGAAGGAACTTTGGGTTATATAATATTGCTTTTCTCTGTAAAGAACTATTATATGCTGACTGTATTTATATGTAAATATAACAGAAAGTTTTAAATTCCTTATGACATGTATCTCAGAATAACACTTAAACCCTCTAAAACTCTTGCTGCAAGTAAATTCACTTAAGAATCATGGGGTTAAGAAAAATAAGACTATTTAATCAGTTGATAAATATTATATATGATACATATAATAGGTAAATTATAATGTAAAACTTCTGTATTTGACAATATTGTACATATAGATCAGGACTTTGATAATTTGTTTAGTCATGTTCTGCAATTACAGTTGATTTTTACTTAGTGTTGTTAATTGCTGAGAAAACAGGAACGTACCTGAATCTTTGTAGGCCTCTTCTAAATCCTGTTTAATGCTGCTTAGTTGTGCCATAGTATGAGTATTTCAAGTATGGAAGGAAGCCCCATGAAGGGGAGAATTTAACATATTGTATAAATAGCTTTCTAGTGCTTTCTAAGAGCTGCTTAATGGCTTCTGGGATTCCCACTTCTTTTACCCATTCCATTTGTATTATAATTCTGAGTTTTGTTATTGTTGACAAGAACTGAAGGTTTGTCACATGATATAATTCACCATTTATTTCTTTGAGTATCTCTTAATGTATGTAGTAAGAATTTTATGTGGCTTGCAGGGTGAATTAATTCTTTGATAAACATGTGACAATGAGAGGCATTTCATTAGCCGTTGGCACGAATTCAAATCTCTTTTTTTAAATGCCTATTGAGTTTTAGTGAAAGTCTAATAATGGACTTAGAGAACTTCGAATGACTAAGCCCTTTACTAATACTTTTTAATTTTAATTATTTTTTCCCAACATTTTCTAAGTGTCCATTATTTCTTCTTAAGTGTATAAATTAATTGTGTAATTAGGAAAATCAGCATGTATATATGATTTCCACACATTGATTTTCATCATGAATTAACTTTTTACTAGTAGTTAGAATAATAGGCTTTTATTATATTATTATTTATTATGTTATATCTATATTAATAGACTGTTCAAAAATATGTTATTATTTAAAAGACATTATAGCAAAATGAGACAGGCAGATTGGAAGAATAGAAATATGTTGGGAGGAGTAGAAGACTTGAAATTTAAGATGAAAACTATAACATGGTGTCTTGGTTCATTCTAGGTGCTTCTTTTAGCTTTTGTTACCAATTATTTACTGTCCTCTGCTTTTATGTAAGGTTTATGGGAATAAGATCAGCTCACATTTTTGTCTATGAGGTGCTTGCTTAGAAACTTCCTTGGTAGGAGACAGAAGTTGGCAGGGCTGGGCACAGCAATCAGTCAATGGAATCTTTTAAACCTATCTGGGAAAATACATATGCAGGGTCTCTCTTGAACCAGTGTGACAATTCTTATAATTGCATATTCTCTTGCCCATTTGTCTTCCTACTGCTATTTTGGGAAGTTTCTATTTCGATCAAGTGACTCATATTCCTGACTTATCTCAAACTTTTTATTTTATTTCTAACTTACACTGTGATTATGAGACACAGAAGTAACTTTTCTCTCAATATTTAACATTAGTTCATTAGCAACAACTAATATTTGTGTTAGTAGATTGTGTAAGCTTCATTGTATCTTTTACTGAGCTCAAATATTTTCTTCACTTGGAGACAGATTTTCTTCTGGTATCTCTCCCATGTTGTAAAATGGTACAGAGGTGGACCGTGGCTGACCAAGGGGCCCTGAGATGGGTGAGGGCCATACATGCCATGCAGGCAGAGCTTATGTGGGAATTTTATGGAGATAAAGGGAGTGGGGGAAAGAAGAGAGAAAGAAAAGTACAGAGAGGAAGACACAAGGACCAGTCTGCCTCTTTAGAAAAGCAGTGGGAAAGAGAGTGGGAACGGGCGGAGCTTTTCTCATAATGGGACCTGTGCATTTGAGTAGTGACTTAGCCATAGGACCCTGGGCTGTCCAGGGTACCACCTGGGTTCATCCTGCCAGGTGACAGGGGCCAGCATAATACCTGTATCCTAACACCTCCTCTATCTAGCATCAATGGCCCTCTGTCTTCTGAAACTTTTCATATAGCTTTGTACACTTCATTTATGAAGAAAGCGCCATCGTAACGTTTGTTCCACTGGTAGTGCGTTCTTCAGTGCCTAGAGGATTTTCTCTATTGGAAACTGAACTGCCCTTCGGAGAGCACTGTGGAGTTGATTCCCATTATTTTGTTTGATGTATTCCCAGAATTCATTTATGTTTTCCTCTCATAAAAGTATCCTACAAGGTCTTCCATTATGGTAACCGTGTAGTCTTATTTTTGTACTCCTCATAACCACGGCAGCCTTACCACTAGGAAGTCACAAAGGATGTTGGACACAAATGGCTTCCAACTGTTCACCCCCATTGACTCAGCTGGCCCTTTAATGTTTATTTAATATTTTTCCTTACTGTTAACTTTTGGTGAATCTTGTATCTTAAGAACATGGGAGATAAAATTATCTTGCTTGTTTTACTTGTAGCCTACCAAGAATTTGTGAGCAATTGAAGCCCCAATGCAAGCTTGCAATGAGAAGAGGTCTTTTAATCAATTTTCTATCTCTGTCTAAATGAGGAAAATCATATTGAAACAAATTTTTATTGGTCAAATTACAGTGAGTTTTAATTTTCTTTCTATGTTAGCAAAGAGTTGATTAGTTTGCATGTTGATTTCTGCATTTTGATTTTTATGACTGTGACGAGTCAATATAAAGCAATATAAAGCTTTCTTTATATTTCAGGAATTCAAGGCCCTTACATTTCAAAAATTAAAAAGTTTAAATGACAAGTGAATTTTACAATGTCTTATTTCTTTTGCTGTTTTTTTTTTCTTTCTTTCTTTTTTTTTTTGTTGATAGTCTGAATTGGGAAGGTCTTTGTGAGAGCATGGCTCTTAATCAAACCTGATAATGCAGCAAGCAAATTAGCCTGAATATCTGAGGGAAGAAGCCCTGACCAGAAGAAATGCAAATGAAAAGGGAATGGTGACTGTGTTCCAAGAACCACCAAGGGCTTGCTGTAGGCCAGGGTGTATTCCCTACTGGTCTCTGTTGGAGGATGTGAATTGGGAACTTATACTCAAAGTAATTAGAACATAAATGGTTTCTTTTTGCCTGAGTAAAGAGGGCAATATATTTAGACTTCTTATTTCAACTTTGAAAGGAAGATGTAATTTGAATATTTATAATAAATATTGTTCTATATTTTTTTGCAAATGTTTGTAGCAGGTTTTCTTTTGCACCTCCAGCCAGCTTTCAAATCACGACAGAGACTTTTTATTAGTTATGAGCTCTTCATTTTAGCTTAGGCTTCTATTTTGCTTTCTCTTATAACTTAACCTGTTTCTGTTCATCTATGTTTTGTCTCAGGGCTTTTTACCTTTCTTTCATTTTGTATGTCCTACTCTATGCCTGCCTGGCTGGCCCCCAGTATCTCCCTTCCTTTCTCTCTTGTTCTCTTCCCTCTCATTACCTCTAGCCTAGATTCCTCCTGCTTATTCTCTCTGCCTGCCAGCTTCATCTGTCCCTCTTATGCATAGCTATTTGCTGTTCAGCTTTTTATTAGACCAGTCAGGTGCCTTAGGCAGGGAAGGTGAGACAAATCTAACACATCTTTACATGATTAAACAAATACAGAATAAACAAATGTATTCCACAACAAATGTTTCTGTCTTAGAGAAATGTTGAAAAGTTTCTTCCTCTATGACAGTTTGATATATACAATAGCACTTGATAGTGTTATTCTGAGCATCCATACGTATGGCATATGTTTTATACAGAAACGTTTTTGTTCTTTTATTTTAAACTATTTCTTTATTTTATAATGTTTTATAAACAAAACAAAACAAGCTAGAACATGTATGTCTTTGTGAGAGTGTCCGATCCTCTGGAACTGTAGTTACCGACAGCTGTGAGCTGTTATATATGTGCTTGAAATTGAATCAGAGTCTTCTGGAAGAATAACCAATGATTTTACCTACTTAGTCATCTTTCCAGCTCGAACATGCTTGTTCTTAATGAGCTAAACCTTATGTGCATATTGGAAAGGCACTGATGATGAGAGAATCCATTAAATGGCATTGTTGGTTAAAAACTGTTCTTGCATGTGTGGCAATATGACCACTGCATTTGATTTCTAAGAACAGTTTTTTTCCTTAATTATGAAAGATAATTTTCAGATTATGTGACTTATAAGGCCTACTGTGCACTGTGCATTGCCTTATTTAGATTCTAAACCTACATATGAGTATATACTTTTGACTTTATATTACAAATATTAACTGCATTTAATTTTTTTTCTCAAACATTTGGAGAGTAAATCGTGCTTTTTGTTTTTCGGTTGTTTTTGTTGTTTTTGGTTTTTTTTGAGACAGGGTTTCTCTGTATAACAACCCTGGCTGTCCTGGAACTCGCTTTGTAACCAAGCTGCCCTCGAACTCACAGAGATTGGTCTGGCTCTGCCTCCTGAGTACTGGAATTAAAGATGTGTACCACCAATGCCCAGTGAATCATGTTTTTTATTCTAAACTTTTCTTTTAACCTTTATCTCTTCTACCATGTTATATGATACATGTTACACATTGGTTGCCACACCCTATACCTGACTGAAATGAAAGTCACTCAGGGAACCAAACCACTTTTGTGCACATGTCAGCAATGTTGAAAGAAGTAATTTGATAGTCCATTTACATGAAAAGTACAGATAATTTTGTAAAAAAATGAAAGGAAAAATTAAAAATAAGCTGGAAAGATTAGAAATGTTAGAAGTACAGCTATATGTAATTAGACTTGATGCTAAGTTGTGATGGTTTTCTAATACAAAATCAGTAGAAACAGGAAAGTTTCCCTTGGGAGGCAGTATCTATCCTGGAGAAGAGTCATCAGCAGCCGAGTTAGAGAAAAGTGAACTATATGTTCATTGTTGGTGTGCATTCTTTGATTCTGTGACTATAGTTCTAAAACCTTGTGCTGCTTCTGAGGTCTGGATTGATGTATTTCTTTCAGTGTGTTCATTTGGGATTTGGGTTTTTTGTTGTTTGTTTTGTTTTGTTTTTAATTAAACATGTCAGTGCTACTGATTGCCATTGTCAGAATGGGGCATTCTCATTGACTTCTGCATCCTTTTTTAGCATGACTTCTTCTCCACATTGGTTAAGAGGGACAGTCTGGCCATCTTCTGATCTAGAGTGTTATTAGAGATCACCCTGCCTTACCTGTAGTTTAGTTAATTTTACTCCATCCTTACCTGACTCCGTTCCTTCTCTATTTGCTGTTTTTCCTGTTTTATTTTTATCATAGCAACTTATCCATGTAACTTTCTTCTTGCAGTGACTCTTGAGCTGTCTTTCTACCACTAACAAGACTACCACACACTGCACTAATAAAATCACCCAAACTGTGCTGCTGTGATGTTTTGATTATATTCTGAGATTGTATATTTTATGCTATATTTATATCAATTATTATCACTATCCATTAGTATTACTGATACATATAAAAATCAGCAGTAAAACTTCAGTGCAAAAATTTACATAGATTGTGCACTGTTTTTTATGTATTTTGAACATGCATTTGTCTCTTGTCCTATAATATCCAAAATATGCTTACTCAGCATCAATGAAGTATGTTTATGTCCTGCCACAGGCCCATTTACATCTGATTTTGGAATATAAATTGACAATGCAATTTAAGATCAAAATGATATAGGCATACCTAGAGAAAAAGGTAATTTCCTTCTTTAATAACGTATGTCTTTAGGTGTAGGCTTATACAGGGAGGCCACTTTTTCATTCCTGGCTACCCAGACTTGAAATAACCACACAGAAACTGTTAATTAAACCACTGCTTGGCCTATTAGCTCTAGTTTCTTATTGGCTAGTTCTTACATCCTAAACTAACCTATCTCCATTAATCTGTGTATTGGCACTTGGCTGAGGCTTACCAGTAAGGTTCTGTCACATCTATCTCTGGCAGCAGATATATGGTGTCTTGCTACTCTGGCTTCTTTCTCCGAGTTTTTATTTTAGTTTTCCCCACCTGCATCTACTCTGCCCTATCACAGGCCAAGGCAGCTTCTTTATTAACCAATGGCAATAAAACATTTTCACAGCATACGTCACTTACTCTTTTCTGTTTAAATAAAAAGAGAGGTTTTAACTTTAACATAGTAAATATACATATAGCAAAACAGAGATCTAGCAAGAATTAGTTACAATATTTATATATACTTTATTTTTTATCATTTTTTTAACTCCATCAAAGACCCCAGAAGGATATTATGTTACCTAAGTAAACAGGAAGTGCATTGTAAGCATCTTCCAAAACTCTCGAATTAAAAGAGACATTTCATTGCCTAGACAGTCACCCAAAGTTTTTTGTATCGTTGGAACATTTATCTTTAGCCTACAGGCCCATAGCATTTGGCAAACTTGCCCATGAAGCAGTAAATATATAGTTCCATCTATATTGGTAATTTGTCATTTTGTGTGTGTACTGCAGAATGTCTGGTAGACTCTTTTATGAAACAGGAATCTTTAAGGACTGTCTCACTTTTAGGCAAGTTCAGCAGTCATATTTCTGTGGGTTTTGCACATCTAGTTTACAGCATAAATTCAAGCAGTTCAGACAGAGTTTCGCCTTTTTAAGAGACAGGATACTGCCTGCCTGCAGAATGCTGCAGGCATTTGTGGAACACGCCTTTAATCCTTGACCTGGCAGAAGCAGGTGGGTCTCTGAATCCAAGGCCAGGCTGGTCTAAGGAGCAAGTTCCAGGACAGACAGAACTACACAGAGAAACCCTGCTGGATAAAACAAAAGTTAAAAACAAACAAACAAACAAACTATATGTATATGTATACACACCTACACACACATATATAATAATGAAAGAAAGAAAGGAAAGTGGGGGAAGGACTGTGATAGGGAAATCTTTTTATCAGGATTTTTTTGTAATCTTGCTCTTTAATTCTGCATATTAAACATTTTAAGCTTTTCATATTATAATGAATTCTTTCCCATGTTTATTGTAGTTATTTCTGTTTGTTAGATTTCAATATGTCACAGTGGCCTATTTTGCCTCCTGAGATTTAGTTCCCTGTGGCCTCTTTTGGTGTAGCTAGGATTGCTGTGAGCTGTTGAAGCTCTCTGCCCATGTCACAATTGCTCAGGGTGTTTGCATCTGGGATGCCATCGATAGCTTTGAAAATTTAATTTTGCCTTGTGTATATGTGAGCTATTATGAGAAAATGTTAAAAGGCAAAAACAGGAATGAAAATAGTAATGAACATTGTAAAAACAGCAGCCCTGGATCTACTTTTAAGAATGCAATTAGAAATCCGAAACCTACTGGACAAGTTATATAGAGGTCCCTAGATACCCAGATATGCATCTGAGTGAAGTGGTTTCCTTTCTTCCTCCCTCCCTCCCTCCCTCCCTCCCTCCATCTCTTTCTCTTTCTCTCAACCCTTTTAGGAAAATCGAGAGGTTGATTTCTCTAAATAAAAAGACACCAGCATCATCTTCTGAGTTGCCATTTCTTCTACCATACAAGTGTTAGTTTATTACATTTTCTTTTACACTTGATTTGCTTAATATGTAAATTCCTCCCTCCCTCTTTCATCTTTCTTTGAGACAGAATCTCCTATACATCCCATGGCGTCTTCCTTTTTCTGTCTCCTAAGTGCTACACTTAGAGGCCATGCACCACTACTCCCGGCTGAATTGTTGATTTTCAGGGGTCAGCTCTGACTTTGGGAGTTGATGATACTTCACAGTGAACTGAATTTAAGTTGTGTGTGTGTGTGTGTGTTACAATAAATTAAAAATATATAAAATTGTATATATATTATGTTTTATTTATTTATTGCTTCTTAACTCCCCTGCAAGTATTTATATAGAGCTTACTGTTTGTCTGGCACTGACGACACAGTTTCCTGGAACTGTCTATTTAAATTAGAGTATTATGATTTGAGTACAAAAGGAACGCATAGTGAGGAAGTCCATTTTTCCATCACTGCTTGATTTCCTCACCTTTAACAGGTTATTTCCCATGAAGACACTTTGACTATGGGGCATGCAGATACTTTCCTAACCTTGATCCTTATCACTCTGTGTCCAAATTTTTTTTAAAAAAATGCAAAAATGTATTAGTATCTTCTTGTAAAATAGAAAATTGGTTGCCTAGAAGACTCTTGTTCCTTTTTCCTCATGTGTTCGGTGTTAGTAATTTCTTCTGGTTCTACGTCTGTGTCTTGGATCTCCTCTTCCTGTTGGCCTTGATTTAGTCTCTTAGCTTCCTCCTGGCTACTTCAATTTTTACCAGACCTGACCTTTGTTTACCTGTCTTTTTCAGCCCTTTGGGGGACTCATGCTGCCTCCCTGCTTCTCCTGACTTCATATTCCCTGCCCACTTTGTCTGAGTTGTTGGTGGAAAGCATCACAGCTGGCACTCACATTATACAAGGAACTCTCATGCTTATCTCTCAGTCTAGACCCATAACTCATTTCTTTTTCTGGGCCTTTCCTGCCATAATGTGCCCACTAATTACTGACCTTCTTATCAGGAGAAAGTGGAAACATCTGTAAACACTGATGATATTTGGAAAGATGATTGAATAGTGATGGAAATAGAGTTGGGTTTATATTCAAATACAAAATCAGAAGTCAGGCTGGGAAATGGAAAGGGATCAGAGAGTAGAACCTGTACTAAAATAGTGTTAAGCCCGATGATAGTCATGAGTGAACTCATAGATTCAACTCAAAGATTAATTAAATATTGAATTTTGTTATGGCAATAGAAATCCTTCAGGAAACAAAATGCTTACGTCAAATACAGAGATTATGCCAAAGAAACAAACCCCACAGTTGAGTGGGTAAGAACATGGAGTGGGAGTAGAGAAGAAAGCACAGAGTCTGACAAATCCTGGGTCATGTCAAGCTACAAGCTTTACTTACATAGGGCTATCTCTGTTGACGGGAGTTGGCTGTACAATTACAGGACGTTGTACCACACTGTCCAACCATGTGTGCTGAAACAGTAGTACATTAACACTACTTTTCCTCTTGCTGTCATAAGAATATTTGACAAAGGCAAAGTAAGGAAGGATATAAGATCCAGGGTAATATGTGTGCAGACATGTGTTTTTCTGGTGCCCACACAGGTCATGGATCATCCTATGTATCTTGTGGCCATTGTCTTCTAAAGCACATTGCTTCAAGATGATGTCTTGTTGTAGCTTTTGATGTTCTAGTGGATAAATCTGCTAGCATACATCTCTCATTGTGTTTTCTAGTGGAGTCACTCACTGAGGACAAATTCTTACCCAGGTCTTGGAAGTAAATATGAGGGTGAGACCAAGGCAGCGATTCACTTTTTTTTTGTGGTTGTCCTGCTTTATCTTTGCTGACAGGCTGCCTGTGTTTGATTTAAGATGATAGTGTAAACTCCTTAAGGTAGACTGTTAATTTCCCATGGCAGCTTATGAAGCTTCCCCTCCCTTTCTTTCCCCCACACCCAGGCACACATATCAGAGAAACTCCTGTGTGCGACATTTGTTTAACGGCGTCTGTCAGAAAAAGTGCCACAGCAAGTCATTCAGGTTCCACGTTTGCAAACATACTTCCACCTTACTGCACATCACAAAGGCTGTCAAGAATTGTATTTTCCTATATGTTCTCCTGCCGGAGGTGAAACCCTTGTAGTCGTTAATGGCAGTGGGACAAGTCAGAGCCTTTAAAGATTCTGCAGGGCATTTTGGGCATAGTTTGCATTTGAAGAAGGCTTTCCTGCCTGTTATGAAATCTTCCAAGCAACTTATGTTAATTCTGTAGTGTGCTGCAGTACGAGGTTATCTTTGAAATATTGGTTATTATGTGCCATTTTTTTGGTTTTTCTTTAGCTTTTCCAAGTGGCCTTGATACTGAAAAATACCTTTTTCTTTTGTTTCCTGCCAGTCTTCTAGATTCTTTTACCCACAACCTCCCACTCTGTGCTCAATGGGACTTGAGGGAAATGTATGTCTGTGAGCCATTCATATTTTACATCCTGTTTCATGTGGTGGATATGAATAACCACCAAGAGTGAGACCGGTTGCACTTCAATATGTAATTAATAATCAGAAATCTGAAGAAGTTTGCATTTGGTTAGAACATAGCCAGTGGTATGTCCTCTGCAGAGAGAAGAAAGGGAAAATAGATGCATTTATAATGCATTCAGCACACCCCTCTCTACTTTATGATTATTATCATATCCTAAGAGCCCCTGATATTTCAATGCCTTTAAGAAAGCACAAAGTCTCTCCCAAACAAACATGACAGCATTACTTGAGGGAGCACATTAAGACAGCAGGCATGGTCCTTAATGGATCTACAATGCATATACTCATTATCATAGCAAACTCCAGGAAAACCATCACCGAAACCACAAGGAGTCAGGTTATTGATGCAGTCCTGGTAATTCTGCTTGTATTGCTCATATCTAATTTATCATCATATGTTTGAAACCACACAATCATTGAATTTTTTCAGTATTCTTCAATTGTTTCCTATTTGTAGCTGGGTATAGTAATGAGTATACATTTTGATTCCTTGTTTTGTTGTATAGAAGAAAATATATAACACCTTGGATTTTATACTGTAAATAAAATAAATAGTAGTTTCCAAACATTGCCTTTCTAATATATTAAAGTACATAACATGGGCTTAGTCACCTAAGTGTGCATATCCTGGGACTCACTTTTATAGTTTTCTTTTGTATTATTCATGATTCAGTCACCTCACATGAAGAAGGATAGCTAAAATCCTTGAGCCTTAGGGATCTGCCCAGTTACGTTGTAAGTATATTGCAAGCCTCACTTCATTCACCTTTCCAGGAGCTCCCTGTGTTCCATACTGTTATCATTCTCACCTCATATCTGAAGAACCTGAGTCCAAGAGTGATGGACTAGATTGACCAAAGTTGTACTATTGTAAATGTAGCAGCTGAGATGCAAGTCTGGGTCAAAGTCTCCAGAGCCCAGAGTCCTACTTCTTTGTAGTAGAAGCATGTACCTCCAATTCAGCACACTAACATGAGGAGGTTTCTCAGGAGCCTGTACTATCTGTGAAGTCAGGTTCATGGTGCTCCAGTCTGTTGATAGTGCCTGCTTCTTCATTTGTTCTCTGAAAGAGAAGGAATTCTACAAATTTTTGAGACACTTTATAAGGAAGCATTACAGACTAACTGGTTATTGTGAGTATAATAGTTTATATTCTTTTATTATGTTTACTGTATAAAGTTATCTATGATAAAATTTCTAGCTAACTAAAAATAAAATTCATTTAAAAGAAATTTCTTTACACAGATTGCCGATATCTCTATCTCAGAAAAGCCATTTCTAAATATTTTGGAGTATGTCCCTGAGCTGGAGAGATGGCTCAGTGGTTAAGACCATGAATTGGTCTTCCGAAGGACTATGGTTTGATCCCCAGCGTACGTGTCTGGTGGTTCATATCCATCTGTTATTCCCGCTCCATAAGAATCCACATCCTTTCTCCTCCGCAGGCACCTGCACTCATGTGCACACATCTAAACACACACACACAAGCTTGCACACACATGCACACACTGAAAAATAATAAAATCTTTTCAAAACATAAAGCATAATCATTTTCTCATTCACTTTGTTTCTTAGGAATTAATGAAATGAATTATCTGTGTTAACAAGCTATAGCCTTGTCTTCAAGAGAACATAAGAGTTTATGTGTGTCATGGCATTACTTTATTTTCAAATAACTTCTGCTTTTGTAGGCTCTTCTTCTTTGCTTACAACATATAGGGAGTATAATATTATTCCCAAATATTCACTATAAACTGGCTTTTAACACATGCATGTTTAATTTTCATGTCTAAAAATTCTTCATATTTATATAGTATAGGGAAGGACAACCATCTGACTTACATTCAGGCAGTTTGTTGGTACTATCTTGTTATACTTTAGTCTTCATGGAATAATGAACATATTAATGTATTCATTTGTGAGCATGTCAGTAGGGTTATCATTTTATTTCAGAAGCAAAACTTATTTTTTAATTCATCTAATTGTTCATTTAATGTTTATGCTTTTCCACAGACTTGAGATAGTTATTAAGTCTTGTGGCTTAGCAGTCAGGATCATTTTTGTCCAAAGACCAATAACCGTAATAAAAATAGTTCTATATGTTTTCCTGTCATTGATGAGAATTCCTCTGTATCCAGATAGCCCTTTGTGAAAGTATCCTTCAGAGGTGCTTTTCTTTAAGGATACTCCTTAAGGAGTTCTGGGCAGTGTTTGCATCCTGATATACTGTGCACCAGCACCACAGGGTATTTATCTCCTAGAACTTTTGATGGTCTCTCACAGGTTTACATCATAAACATCTCTAATCTTTTTCTCTCTGAGTCTCCAAGCTCTGCAAACATCTCCTCACTTGTTCTAAATTCTCCAAACCTCAACAAATACCTTGTCTATATAGCAGAATTGTGTCCACTATATTGCTGAATTTCTTTGTTTTGACAGATAAAAGAAAGTAATCCAGGCGTTATAAACCTTTTTCTTTGTTGACACTTTCCAAACGACCTGCTTCTGAACTGCTCAGTGAAAACAAAGTAAACAAAACTGAAACATTTAAGAACTGTGCTGTCTGTCCACAGCTATTTGTGGTTCTGCTTACATGATGTAAGAGCAGAGGCCAGGACAGTGGAATCAGGGATGGAGGTTTTCAAGTTCTTCTGGTCCAGGTTGGTTAGACCTGAGGAAGTCTTAAGCATTAAGAGGTATGAATGGGAAGTCTGGAATGGTCGTGCTGGCGTGTAATCCCAGCATTTAGGAGGTGACCACAGAAAGATGAAGATGTCCAGCTCATTCTCAGATATGGTGATATCAAGGCCACCCTAGGATGCATGAGACCCTGTCTCAGAAAACAAGCAACAATAACAACAAAAAAGTTGGGGAAGTAGAGGTAGTTATGGGAAGAAATGGGTTTCCCCCAGATAACGTGTATTTTCCTGTTGCTTTGAATTTAATAGATTAGTTTCTAAGGAGCAGTCCTTTTAGGAAGGTTAAATGAAGAGGCACACTGCACGGTTGCTGTCATTAAAGCACTGGTTCTTAGCATTGTAAAGAAATGAATAAATTTTATGAAAATATCATATAAAAAATATGTGTTAGAAGGAACTGGGGGGAGGGCTCAAATCACCTAAGTGCCTAACATTCTATGAACTGTCAGATTTAGAAGTTCTGCCAATCTTAGCTTTTATTCCAATTTTTGCTCTCTGGGCAGCTTCAAGCCAAGGTTCCTTCATCCACACAATAGGAATAATATACATATTTGTGTTTTTGGCAGCAGAATTCGGGCCAACATACCTACACTAATTACAGTGAAGCTTGAGACCAGGAAAAATTTTTAGAAACTGAAAGTGGTTGGTTAATGAGTTTGCCTCTCTCTCTCTCTCTCTCTCTCTCTCTCTCTCTCTCTCTCTCTCTCTCTCCCTCTCTCTCTCTCTCTCTCTCTCTCTCTCTCTCTCTCTCTGTGTGTGTGTGTGTGTGTGTGTAGGGCCTTAACAGATAAAGCAAAGGTAAGGAAAATTAGAAAAAATCTGCTTCTGTCCCTTTGCTTCCACACTGGGCTCACTCCTTGTCTTTCTTTCCTCTACCTGTTTCTTGGTGCTCCTTCATAGATTTACTACTCCAAGGGGCTTATAGGAAATAGAGAAAAACTGCTTGCATGTGAATCACTAAGAGCTGAATTTCAAGATTTTGTGACACAGAAATATTTGAGGAGTTTTTCTGTAATAATGCATAGAACATACTACTTTCTTTTATTAGAAGAAATTAGGAATCTCAGATACTGGGAAAAACAGAGTGAATCACTATTTTAGATTATATCTAATATGTAATTTCAGTAATGCAAATTATTATTTTGAGTTCTCAAATGCTAACAAAATATTGTTACCTTCTCAAATAAAGAAAAAGCTCTAGTAGGATGATAAATGACCTTCATTAATTAAAGTAATGCATATGAAATGACAGTAGAATACTGCTAAATTACCCATTATTGATGCATTTATCTTAAGTTATTTTGTAAGTGAGAACTACAGCAAAGCTGTATAGAATGAAAATAGTAAAATAAAACAAAACAGCCACTTGTTCGGTCATTTTGTTTGTATGTTTATTTTTAGGAGACAGGATTTCTCTGTGTAGCCCTGGCTGTCCTGGAGTTCTCTCTGTAGACCACACTGGCCTTGAATTCAAAGATCTGCCTACCTCTGCCTTCCAAATGCTAGGATTAAAGGCATTTACCAATACTGCTGGACCACTTTTTCAGTTAAACAAAATATCTTTCAAACAAATACAGCTGAGTTTATTAAGTTAGACTTGATGTACTCTTTATGATTTGTGCCAACAAATGAGCACCAATTAAATACAAAAAAGCTCAGTCAATTAAGTGCTTGCTCCAGGACTAACATACAGACCAGGCAGGATGGGCTGCACCTGTAATCCTAACACTGAGGAGGCAAAGCAGGCTAATGCCTGCACCTCCCTGGCCAGTTTATATCGCCACATTAGTGAGCTCCAGGTTCACTGAATTGATTGCTTCTCTTTCCCCCAAAAGCATACCCAGTGTGACCCTAATTCAGAGTGGCATAATCAATAGACTATAGAATGACTAATTTGTTTCCTCACATTTCTTATTGAGTATTTTCCAAGTAAATTTGTAGAGGGAGAGCCAGCCATCTGTGATGCTGCGGTGACTGGGTTGGAAAACGTTGTCCGAGCTGCCTGCCCCTGTGCTGCAGTATGGTAACAAGAAGCCAGAGGAGGAAAGAGGGTGCTGAGGAAGATGCCCCTTATGGAAGCTGTTCCTTAATATAGCCTGTTTTTTGATTTGCTTTTGTTTTGTTTTTTTAAATTTGTTTTGTGACATCTCTGTAAAGGCATTGAAAGGATATATTTTCTTTGAAATGGGTCCATGCATGTCTAACCTGCATGGGCTGAATGTGGTGAAAGTTTGCTATAAACGTGGGCCAATATCAGTTTGTAAATGCAGTTAAAATATTAAGGATTTTTTTTTTTACTTTTACTTTCTGTCACTTAATTGCAGCATTTTGAACTTGAACTTCATAAATAACAATTTCTTTACACCACATCAGAAGGTGTAAAGTGATGCTTTCAAGTGGAATATTGCAAGTGTAAAAATACATTTAATTGTAAAAATATTAAACCTATGTGTCCTGTTTTGATTTTCCCTTGACTTTAAAAAACAAAAAATTTTAAAAAAATTGTTAATTAACCATATATTTATTCTACAAAATGATGTTATATTTTGACCATTTCATACATGTATGCTATCCTCTTTGCTCATATTCACCCTCTCTTGGATTATAGACTACATAATAAATGTTTTATTTAAGTTGAATACAGAATTGGATAAAAAGGATGGACACAGAAGGAGATGCGGCCACCTCTCAAGCCCACCCAGCCTGGTGTAAGAAATTTGGCATTTATTAATATTCATTTACTTTGTGCCAACTCCTTTTCATGATTTGTCCTTATTTCAATTTTCATAATAATCACTTGATTCAGAGATAATACAATTTGCTCAAAGTTGTTCGTGACTATACTCTGGTGGAATTGAGATTTGAATGTTTTAGCCTGTCCTTAGATTTTGTTTGCCTGAACACCCAGTCAGTTCCCTCAGGTCATTTTCAAGGACAGTTGACCTCTGTGAAATAGCTAGGAGTCAACCCATGGAGGTGGAGGAAGTGAGCTTGCATGCTGCCCATAGGTCCCTTGCTTCCTGCTAGCAGAGCAGCATGCATCTGCAGAACAAGGCTCTAGAAATGACTGCTTGAGAAGCTACTCTTCAAGCAAAATAAAAACCCACAAAAACTTCACATCCACTCTGTACTCATAACTTCTGATGATCATTGTCTTATCTCTGATTAGTCAACTTGCAAAGCAAGAATATTGCCTTTGATTCACAGTTTTGTAGACTCTGGTTACTGGAAGCATGATTACCCTGTGCCCCATGGTAAGGTAGTTCACAATCACAGACACACGTGCAGTAAAGGAAGCTGCTCACCTCATGTTAGCCAGAAAGCAAAAGTGGGAAGAGAGGGGACATTGCAAAGGGGACATGCTCTTTCCAGTGAAATAACTTCAGGTTGCTAGACCCTTCTTAAAGCTTCCCTGCTGTGTTGGTTACATTTGTGTTTTTGTGACCAAACAGATTTGGTTTGTTTTCTAGTTTGAGACCGTATTGGCAGGGATAACCTACCAGATGAACTCAGTTCATGTTCGTGGGAACAATTGGCTGTAGAATTGCTCACATCACAGCGGCTCAGGAAGCCCCAAGTGAGATAGGAAGTGGAGCTGAGTATAATCTTCAAAGCCTCACCTACAGTGATGGATCTGCTTTCACCAGTTAAAGATTCCACAGCCTTCCTGAACAGTACCACTAGCCTTAAAACCCGAGCCTATTGGAGACAGCATTTAATCAGACTGTAGCACCCTTCCAACAGCACCAAGGTAGAATGGATAAAGACTACGTCATTAGTGATGGGAATTCCTGGGGGCCATTTCACTGTAGTTTTCATTGAGAAAAATAGGAGATGCATCTTAGGAACTGTCTCCAAAATGTCAGCTTTATTCTTATCCTCAGTCTAGATTAAAAAAAAAAAAAAGTCTACAGCCACAAAGAATGTAGAAAACTCATACTCACAAGTGTATGGTAAAATTTCAGATGCACTGTCTAGAAACTGTAGTTTTAGCTACTTAGGGCTGGAGACTGGAGGGTCTTAAGTAAGAGACCAGCCTTGACAAGTGTTCTAAAACCCTGCCTCAAACAAATTATGCACAAAGATATGCGATGTTCTTTGTACCAGGGAATATGGCTGAATTGTACATTGCTTGTCTAGCTTGTGCAAGACTCTGGATTCCATCTCTAGTACCTCAAAATAACAGTGTATCAATGAATAAATAAATGTGCAAGACATATTTAAATGGCTTGACTATTTTGTTAAGTGTTCATTGTTTAGGGACAGTATGTGTGTGAAATAAAAGAATTTTGATGGCAATGAGAATCTAGATTCAGAACAGATTATGGTCCAATTATGCTTGACAAAAATATAAAATACCCAACTGAAAATAAAGTGAGCGCCACTTGTGCAGCAGCAGGTCAGTGTCCAGTGAGTCCCGCATGCTTTAAGCAAGTATGTTGTTATACCAGCTTCTTCAGAAATTAAAGAATGTTGAAATTCAACCTGAAAAAAGGCTCTAAATAGGAATTTATATTTGAGGAATACGGTAACAGCTAACAGTGTTTGCATGCTTAATATGTATGTTGATTCTAATTTTCAAAAATGACTAGGCAGGTGATATTTTTTAAAAATCATTTTAATTTTTAATTTTTGAGTTAGCATCTCATGTGACCAGGCTGGTTTCTAAGTTGTTACATAAACAAGACTGGCCTTGAACTTCAGATCCTATTTCCTCTTTATCCAAAGTGGTAAGATTATGGGCTATGTCACCTTGCCTGGCTTTCTGAGTATTATATTTATATCAATGTGTCACAGGTGGGAGACAGTCATTGGAAAGGCTTTGTCATTTGCTGTGGGTTATAGATGCAGTGATTGGCAAAGAGTCAAATCCAAAGTCTCATGATCTTTAAATCTAGTTTCTTCGTTCCTGTGGTATTCTGCACAGTGCTGCTCTAAACACTTGAATCAATTCATTCTCAGACCAAGGTCATATGATGTTAAGACATTGAGGCAGCGAAGAGTATCTGAAGAAAGTAGTTATGGAAACTAAGTATGCAGAGAAGGGCATAAAAACAACTAGCTGGGTGTCCAAGAACAATAAGAGAAATATGTGATATGAGATATGTGTTTTCGGAGGGGTGATTTTTAAACAGAGAGAGATACATCATGCATGAGTGTGCCATACATTTTGAAGTTTTGGAATTGTTTTCTACATGATTATTCTTGGCTATCTCTTAAGGCTAATTTAAGAACATACTTGGGTGGTCTAGAATAATAGATCTGAATATTTGCTTCTTAGTAAATTAGAATCTATGCACATTTCTCCTGTCTTTGTTCTATTTCTCCTCCAAGACACATAGAGTACAAATATAAAAGAAAGAAAAACTGTAATGTGGTATCTGCTTTGCTGAGAATAACAGAGTAAATACCAGAAGTAGATAGGCAATTACAGTGGGTAATCATTGAAATTTATTAGTGGTTTATCTTGAAAATATGATTTCCCATGCTTTATAAGAAGATACTCGAAACATTTCACAGACTTGTTCAACGTCTATAAATATATGTTATATGTGAGGGATAAGTCTGTTAATATCTTACACACACACACAAACACACTTGAAATGGAGAACAGAATGGCTTGGACTGTTACTTTGTTTTCATATTACTAAACCCAATTGCTCACATGATGGGGTTTTCCTCTGCTATCTCAGTGAAAGACTGAGGAATCTGCCCTTCTGGTTTTCCTCAGACCTCCCTGGCACATCCTGAATTCTCAACCTTGTCTGCCTGACCTCTCGTGATGTTGTGCCTGGCTTCAGTCCTTGGCCACCTGCTCATTTTCTACCCATATTTATGTTCTTGGTAGCCTCATTCAGTTTCAAGGTTTTAAAGGCCATTTCAGTTCTGACAACTTCCAGATATCTGCCTTAACTTGGAACACCTTGCTGAGTTTTGGCTTTAATGTCCTTTGGCTTTCTTGTCATCTCCATTGGTTTGTCCTTTCCAAGTCTCAAGTTTAAAGTATCGCAAACTCAGTTCTGCTCTGTACGCTCAGTATTTGCTGTCCAGTCCTCAGTCTCCCTCGGTTCAGTCAGTGAAGATGCCGAGCTTCAAGCTCAGCATGCCTGTTTACACCCCTCAGAGGCAGCTCATCAGTATATGTATGCTGTTGGCTTTCAGAATTGCCCAGGACTAACTACTGCCTGGGTGTAAACTGTCATCCTCTCTTGCCTGGCTTATTTAATTAGGCTCTGGTCTTTTGTTATATTCCTTTACTCCTTTTTAGCCAAAATGATGCTTTTAGAAACTTCAGACCCATTTTATGGCTGAACATTCTCCACTACCAATTTATCCACACAGTAAGTAGTTGTTGCTCTATTAGCTTATTAGAACTACACCATGGGGGGGGGGAGAAATCAGAAACATTTGTTTATAGTTATTTTTTAGACTCTCAAGCTTATGAACTTTCATATTCTCAGATCTTAAAACATTTTATGTTTTTTGTAATGAGCTAACAAGCTGGCTGTAGCTTTGTGGGAGGATCTGGATACCTTTTACTGCTAAACTGACATTATAACTGCCCTAGCCGTCAATACCATCAGAGATCTCAGAAGGATAAATAAAATGTATCTGAGTACAGACCAAATAGTTTTTGAATCTACTAAAAATGACGGGGACCAGAGTCCATATACAGTTAGTCATACCCAGGTCTCTATAGTATTGGAAGTAGAAATATCCAGAACATCAGTCTTACTGTCCAAGCCAGGCCCGTAAGGTGAACTTTTCTTTTTTCCTGTAGAAGAGGGACATGGAAAAGACTGACCTTATTTTGTCGAGGCAAAAGTGGTTCAATCAATTCTCCAAGGCCCTGCTGTTTGTCTACAGTCTGGACCAGGTCCTGGCAGCCGGTGTTGCACTGAGGGTCATCTCACCCAGCAGTCAGAGTCCTTGTAATTCAGATGGAGACCTCATGACATCTAATAATCTTCTTTGGAGTCCTTGGGTTACTGTTAGGATCTCGAGTCTCTGTCTAATGTAATAAACTTTTTAATTATTATTTTAAATGCTATATTCTGCGGATCTCTGAAGTATGAGGACTGCCTAGGCACGTCTTTTTAAACAAACCCTGCTTTTTATAACTATGACCTTGAAAACATACACAGGGAACTAAATAAGGCTTATTCCTGTAACTAATAATGTCAGTACTTTAAAGACGACTGACTAACTTGGTTTTTTAACAGTAAACACTGAGCCAGTTTATATCTAGCTGGTCATGCTGTCTCCTGCAAAGGCCAGGAACAGGCCCCAAAGTGAAATGGGAAGAGGGGGAATCTAAGAGCTAGCATTGCCCTAGGGCAAACTGAGACTAAGGTCTATCTTTTTGCTACTCTAGAGAACCCATTTTGGCAGGTGTGTACTAAGCTGACCTGGGAAAGCTGCCATAGGCCTTACATTTTTCCCCCTTCACAAGTACTGTCTGTCCAGGGACTCAAGGGAGTGAAACTGGAACCTAAATAGCATCAGTTGAACAGTACTGACCCATTCCCGAACAAAAGTCATCAAGTCTGTTGATAAGAAGCCAGATTGTTAGAGCTGGAAGCAAAGTTTTAACCAAAGTTTAAAGTATCTCTGGGGAGACACGTGGGTCTCTCAGGTCTGTGGTGTGACGTGCGGGAAGTGTGGTCAGTTCTCTGGTGATATACGTGGGTAGCGTTTCACCGTTCAGTGGTGTGACACGCGGGTAGAGTGCTCAGTTCTCTGGGTGAGATATGCAGGTAGCATACTCTGGTGATGCTCGGGTAGTGTGCTCAGTTCTCTGGTGAGATACGCAGGTGGCGATTCTCAGTTCTGTGGTATGACACGCGAGTGGCATCGTCAGTTCTCTGTAGAGACATGAGTGGATAGCGGTCTCATTTCTATAGTGGGGTGGGTCACACCTGCGAAGCAGCTTAAACTTGTTTGGCGCCATTGTCCTTCCTGGTTTTTGTCCTGTATGTCTGTGTATTGTGTGTTGTGCTTTTGTCCTGACTTAGACTGATGCTGATGCACTCTAATCATGACTTCTTTGACTTTGATATTGTGATCACTTACAAGACTTTGGAGATAGGGCCGTAAGCATAGGGGTATATTTCATTAAAAATAGTCAACCTCGGCCCCAAGCACACATGGCTGCAGAGCAGCATGCTTGTATGGATGAATGGCTGGGCTATTCAGCCTTGCTGTTACAAGGTATTGAGGCTGCAAGGCACAGTTGTAAAAGGCAGATGTACCCCAATAGGATTTCTAACACTAAACAAAAACTGAGGTTAACTGCTATGGCCTAAAGAGGTTAACAGTCCTTTTCCCCAGTGCTGCATACCACCCTGCCCCTCCTGTGCTGGTGGATGAGTTCCCTCTGCCTGCTGCACGCCTCAAACTTCTGGTCAAATCTGACCAAGGTTTGCCTCCGCAGGTGAAGGACTCTTTTAGATCCTATGGGTTATAAATATCTGTCATTATTTATAGGGGCTGGTTACAAATTATTGCTGGTTAACGTAAAAAAAAAAACACAACAACCTATTGTTAGTCTCAAATGTTTCACAATGGTACAGGATTTTATGCACTTTTCTTGTTTAAAATGTAGCCATACGTCACCACTGAGGAAAACCACAAAAAGACTTTGGCAAGAGTTTTTATGCTGTCTAAAAAGCAAGAGAGATTTTGGTATGTGGTCTAAAAAGCAAGAAAGATTTTGATATGTTGTCTAAAAAGCAAGAGAGATTTTTAATATGTTGTCTAAAATGCAAAAAAAAAAAACTATGTTTGCTGTGGTTTCTCATACATGCAAATACTAAATGTGCTTATTTTGTTAAAAAGTTTGCATATAAGCTTTCTTACAAGCACGGAGCTAAGACTTTATCACTGAGTTCTGATTACTAAATTTGGATTGGCAGAAATTCAGATCACATTTTTCGTATAGATCATGTTAAAAATGCTATATACTGATTTTTAAAATTGTATTAAATTTTAGATTGCCATTTTGCTAGGGTTAAAAAAATAGATGCCACATGTTTTCACCGCCATCTTGATTAAGGTGACCACGTGGAGTGCGCCTACATCTCCAAGATAGTTTAGATTGAGATAAATTTTTGCATGATAACTCATGCCCCTTTCGAAAAAGTACTTTATTTTTTATATTCTTGATATTGCAAAAAAAAACATTTAAAAGAGTTTAAGTTTTTAAATAAACTTACAAGGCTATAAAACATTCATGCCATAAAATGGTTTTTTTTTGGGGGGGGAGGTTCGACACAGGGTTTCTCTGTGGCTTTGGAGCCTGTCCTGGAACTATCTCTTGTAGACCAGGCTGGTCTCGAACTCACAGAGATCCGCCTGCCTCTGCCTCCCGAGTGCTGGGATTAAAGGCATGTGCCACCACCACCCAGCTATAAAATGTTTTATATTGTTAAAAGGCTAAAAATTAGGGTCAAAGCCACAAACACCAAAAGCTAACCAAAGACAAAATTGTTCTTTTTTTATGATAAAGAAAACAATGACCTAAGCAGTTTGGTAGAGGGCTTGGAGCAGCATCCAAGCCTATAAATCTCAATCCTTTGGAAGTTGCTCTACAGGGGCAGTCTAGGACCACCTGCACGTCAGATGTTTAAATTGAGATTCACAACATAGACAAAACTACAGTTGTAGCCTCCTTGTCTTTGCTAGCTGTGTTGGGGTTAAGCTATTTAAATAAACTGAGTCATAATTTTTTTGTATTAATACTAAGAGGTTTAGACCCCCTCTTCTGGGTAAAACAATGTTGTTCCTGTGTCAATCACTCTGGAGTAATTAAAAATTCAAAGGCTGAACCCGACCCGCGGGTCCAGTTATTCAGGGTCCGAAGAGGCTACTACCTGAAAATCATGGGCGAGAGAAAAGAAGGAGACCAAGCGAAATCTCTCTTGTCAAGGTCTCCCTTTATTAAGGGACAATGCCAGTATTTATAGCCCAGAAATGTGGAGCTGGTTCTTGAGGTGGGGGTCGAGTCAGAGAGCAGGAACTGGGGGTAATAAACACCTCGAGGCAGAGAGCGGGAAATGGGGGTAATAAACTCCTAGTTAACTAACTAGCATACCTGTGCAAACATTCCTTTGTGGATAGCTAATTAAGGAAGAGGGGAATCTCTGTAAACCTCCTGGAGGCAATGGCTTCCTTATCTTTGTAAGCTCCCTAGAGTCAAAAATCCTAGCTGGCTCTGTTAAACATTCTAAGTTAAAGGCCTTTGATGACCTTCTGTAATTATTAGGGCAAATGGTCCCTGACAAAAGGCCTCACAAGAATGCTGGATAAAAACTTGATCAACTGATTTCCTCATTCTTAAGTGAGTAGTCTTTCACTTCCCTATTTGACTTTCATATTGTTAGTTGAATGCTTACTTTTTTTATTAGAAATTATCTTGTGAGGACCGAACACACAGATGCATTTCATAAACTGCTGAAGCATTCAAACTATCAATGTTGATACCAATATTACTGTCAGATGGCACAGCCATATATGATGGGGATGGCGGAAGTCACAAAGCCAACACAGCTATTTGACAAGGATCCAGCAAAGCTGAACCACATGATGGCTGCCATGCCACCTTTGCTTTTCATCTCCACATGTTGCATACTTGAGAGACTTTTAATATTTGTACAATTTGGGAATATTGGATTGATGGAGATTTTCTTATGAATCATTTATGCCTTCTCCCAGGAATGCTATTTCCAAGCTTCCCCAAAACAGTCCTGAACATGCTGTTCTCACCACACTAGGCAATATCCTTATCTACTTGAAGGTTGTTTACTGCTTGGAGGTTGTGACACATATAAAGAAGCCAGAGGTCTCTTTATGAGGCTAGGAGACATTTTTGAAACATCTGTCCCTGTATTTACTCAGAAAAAAAAATAACCAAAACAAGTAAACTTCAAAAGGCTAACAAGATTCAGTGGGCTAGAGGAGTTGGCCACAGTTCAGATCACAAGCCTCTTCCCACTCTACACCCAGGAAATTACTTGGCATATACAGCGACAAAGTTAGACTAGCTGAAGTTACCTCTGTCCTATCAGAGACATAATGATGGGCAAAGAATGATGTGGAAGATGATAAAAAGTATTCCATAAAGATATAAAATATAAACATTATATTATGCCAAAAATTGAATAATAACTGTAGCATCTTGGGCACTCTGACCACAAAGAGTTAATAATATGATGCTTGGAAGATTTTAGTATGCCCAAATGGCTTTAAGATTGTTTTGGTCAAATGAACTTGTAGTCAAGTAGGTAACCAGCCTGAGAACAACTTGTCATATGCCTCTAGATTCCTAAAAGTTGGGTTATGGGGTTAATGAGTAAAAATGATAATGATGTCAAAACTTGAGGGAAAATTATTGGAAATGATAACCCTGTTCTATCATAGTTTATTATTGATGAGTAAAAGGTAAGCAAAAGGAAGTGAAACATAGGTCCAAAAACAAAAATGATATGATCTGTGTTTTGGAAGAGCATAAATATATCCCTACTTACTAAATTTTGTATAAATAAAGAAGCACTCTGACTTCTAGTAAGTCAGGCTGCAAGATTCTTCTGAACATCATGGTCTGTCTCACCTCCCTCCCCGTCAACTCCTTATATCCTCTGCTAGGATCTGTCCACCTTTGGTGGCTTTTGACAGCCAGGCCAACTGATTTCTAAAATTCCTTTCACATGTAGACCTGAATTATTTTTAAGATCTTGAGAAGTACATTGTACTAGATTTTATAAATTGGTACTCGTTGTACATTTATGCATGCATCTCTACAACAGGGGTTTTCTAAGAGCTGACTACGAAATACTGAAGTGTCATTTATGAGCGCCAGTGTGTCCTGTACACACTGTTATCAGTGTTTGCATCTCAGATATTCACAATAAATTTTACTCTTCAGCAAAATTATGTGGCAGAACATTCCTACCCTTGGAATCCCCCTGGATTATATACAAAAATACGGTTTCTCCCTTTATGAGTATATAAGTCCTACTTTGACGTGTTTCTATAAATCTGATTTTATTACCACCTTCCAAAGTAGTTTCTGATAATCCTGCCAGAGCCCTCACTCTTGTCACATTCTAGCTCTATCCTTGAGTAAGAAGGCTGCCTCTAACATACGCCCAACAACAAAGGTTACATGATCAATTTTACGTTCCCAGCTTTGCTACATAGTCTTTTAAATTTTATATTCTAGGAATTCATTTACTTTTACAAAACATTTTGTTCCTATTTCCTTCAGTTTTCTACATGCATGACTTTTATAGCCCAGTATAAAGTGGAATGCTCTGCCATATTGATTTAACAGTATGTTTCAAGAAATTTTCCCGTTACTATGCTTGCTCTATAGCAGGCAGCCAAAAGGGAAACAGACAGATGTGCTGGTTAACTAATTTCAAAAGAGAAAAATTCCATTTTCCCCATCCTTTAATGTCAGAGCCGTCCTGTCAGTGACCTGCTACGGAGATGTATTGGGTTCCCCGACATTTGTTACAGGAAGCAATGACCTGACCTTTTAAAAATTTTATTAACATTTATAAATTTGTTTTAGTGTATTATGTTGGAAGCAATGATTTTTCTTCAGGATGGATTGGGCTGATTGGTGTGCAGATTGATACCACTGCCATAGATTATCTGTTGGCCACTGTAGCCTACATAGATGCTGGATTCTTCTCTTTCTTCCCCTCCTGTTTTTAAGGCCTATGGTAAAAGGAATGCAAGCATTTCATCTTTTTCCTTACATCTGTTTCCCAGACAGCAGGAGCCATTAATGTCGGTCTTTGCTAGTATTAGCCTGGCTGCTGCTTGATAAACATTGGGACATAGGGATTCCTTCATTGTTTCTTCCCTGGGCGCCTGATGCATTCCAGATACCATGACAGTCCTCAGGGCTGTAAAGGATTGTGATTGTCTGTAAAGGATGGTGGCTGATTGTCAGCATCCTCCCTGTCAAGTAACTTGTTAAAGGATGGATTGGGCACCTGTGATATGCAATTTAGTGCCTAATCAAAAACAGTCCCCTTCTCTATTCTAGGTTTGAAACCCATTCTATTTTATTTTCTGACTTCCCTTGTTCTTTTACAGTTTTTAAAACCACCTTGTGTCTTGGCATCTGGAGCAAAATGATTTATATAACCTTGAAAGTAGAAACTGTTTGTCAGAGAACAATACGAGAAAGTCTTTATTAATGCAAATCAGTGGAACTTAATGTATACGATTTTGTTGCCTTAGCAATTTTCCTCTTTCTGCTCATGCTCAAGAAGTTAAAGAGTCTGTAGTTTTGCACAAGGGCACCTCTCCTGGGCAGCACAGAGGAGCCAGGAATTGGCTGCCTTTCTAACCTTGTTCTTGCAATAGCAGTTGTGAATGG
Organism: Dicrostonyx torquatus; assembly: GCA_028555095.1. Lineage (NCBI taxonomy): Eukaryota > Metazoa > Chordata > Mammalia > Rodentia > Cricetidae > Dicrostonyx > Dicrostonyx torquatus. The sequence continues at coordinate 960,514 of JAQHUG010000069.1, read as the reverse complement.
TGATGATGATTGACACTCACATCCATCATTTGCCTTTTCCAGATGCTTCTGAAACTTAAATTAAGCCTTGCAATTCCTCAGTGAGTGTAGATTGCTGTTTTATTTTACAGTAAATATTTGTTTATTTTGTAGACAGGGAAATTGAGGTGAGGCATTGAGAACCTAAGTGGCTAGATAATAAGTTACAGACACTGCTGGGAAATATTAACTAATGTTTATTGATCCCCTGTGGAGCATATTTTCATGAGCTCTGCGCAATATATTTTGTTTCTGACTTTCCTCTTAATGCTTGCAGAAAGTATTCCATGGAACTTACTGCCATGACTTTACTCTTTTGTCCTCATGGAGAACTTTTTCTTCTTCTTTTTTTCTTTTGTACATTTTTCATACTTTTGCATTTTTCCATATACTACACCCTTTGCTTTTACTATACAAGGATTGGTCGTATTTCCAGGTTCAGCTACTCCATTTAAACAACAAAATATCAAAATAAAAATACTGTCATTTATTCATTGTTGTGGCATTACCAGAAAGGTGAATTAAGAAGCGGTTCTCATACTCTGAAAACTATTCCAGCTGGTACTTTTCAGTGATAACGGGAAAAATATAGAGTGTATAATTTGTGTCCTTTTTAAAACAAGCACTTTTTGTGTTGTGGAACTTTGTAGGACCTTTACTACACCAGGTGCACCGCGAGTTTCTGTAGTCAGAGAGTGTGCCAGGTTTTCTGAGGTTAGGTGAGTGACAACCTGGTTTGCTGCTTTTCAGTACACACTTAGAACTGATGAAACAATACTTTCACTGTCTCTTGCCAGACAGTTCTAGAGAAGAGGGGAGGTGGACAATACAGCTTTCCCAGAACAGGTGTTGAAAATTTCATCTAGTCAAGTCACTTCTTGAAGATGCCCTGAACAGTCTGTGAAGGAGAAGCAGACTACCTCCCGCACTGTTCCCTTTCATAGCCAGATGTCTCTGGGACATCTTTCTGTGGGTGAGACAGATGCCGAAGGCATTGACAGCCATCCATTCTGTCCCCTTATATTCATTTCAAATATTTGTTGAGGCCAAGAGAAAGAGATCTCGTGATTTACTGATGAAACTAGAATCACTTAGGAGAGCCAGCCAACCCCACGTCTCTTGATTCTCCTTTGCATCATACTCTTCCTCAGCTGATGCCTGCCTAGAAGTTTGTTATTGCGGAACAAGTAATGTGGTTGGAGCAACTCTGACATAAATGGCCTTTCTAGTCAGACAGGACAGAAATAGCCCATATGGCCAAATGGCCTTTGAGATCACTCACAGTAATATCAGAATCAGCTAGCTTTTCCTTTCTTTTTTATAGTTGTTCATCTGGTCCCTTATCATCATAAGGTGTACAGTGTTTTTCCAATAGCCATTTTGTATTTGAGGCACGATGGTGCCTTCCTTCCCATACTCTCTGACACATACAAAGTGACTTGGGGCTAAAACCAATACACTGCAGGAGCCCTGTGAAGGGTTTTCTGAATAGTTTTTTAATGTCCAGGGAAGTACAATAACTATAGTCAAGGGAATAAAAAGCATTAAATGTATGGATTTAAAAAGAAGTCATAATAAGGCCTTGCTTTTCTCTTATTTTTCCCTCCAAACATATGTAAGTCAAATAATAATGTGTACTTACATTGTAGATTATTTGGGGATACCTTTATACCATGTTCATTGTCATTTGCCAGCCCATTTTTGAATGTTTTTACAGTGGTATGCTTTTTTGTCATTACAGTGTGGTTCCATATTGTGGCTAGATTATAGCTCATGCATTTGGATCATCTGTAAGTCAGGTTTTTGGAACTCAGAGTGCATTTGCTCATGAAAATAATTTCATTTTGTTTGGTGCAAACCCTTTTAGGGTGTCTGTAGTGTTTTTTCACTGTAACTTCCTTTATTGTCATTTCCAACAAAAGACTGTATCCTAGTAGTGGATTGACAATCTGATTTAAGATTCTAGCAACACTTTTCTTTTGAGTGACCTGAGGTCAGAATACCATTCAGTGTTAGACTGTGGCAAACAGAGGAACCTCTGTAATCACCCTCTGCATGAGCCAAGTAAGAAGAGGAGCTGTGGCTTGAGTTTGATGGATGTTTCTGGAGTGAGCTTGGGAAGAAGAGATAGTGACTGAAGTCCGAGGGCAACATTCTTCCTGGAGAAGACATCAATGTTGTCTCTCATTTCTAAACTTTTTACCTTCGCCCTTCTTGTCCAATGGTTTGGCTTCAGAGTATAATGCCCAAACAGGGGTGAAGGGGTGAGGGAGAGAGCTTCTGAGGAGACTGTCTGGGGAGTGGATGAAAGGGATGAGGTTGCCTGATGCAACGTAAGACATAGATGGCAGGGCCTAGGAGGGAGGGAGAGAAAATCAAACACTGCTAATGCCTGGTTTATTTGGATACCTGTCTACATTCAGTTAACGGTAGAAGGGAAACTGCTTTTCTAATGAATTCAAATATAATGTAATTAGTGACAATTCCTGGAAAGTTTCACGGAAACTGGAATTGAGAAACCAAACAACATTCAAACACTGCATCAAATGAAGAACCCACAAAAAGCCCGTGAGGTGCTGTGTTGCATGCACAAGAAGATACTTACACTGCATCCTGCCAATCTGTATGCTTCATTGCCGGTGGGATGTATTTGTGTTGGTTTGGAATAGGAGAGGTTGGTTGTAAAGTGGAAGGTGGAGAGCTTAAAGCAAAATCCTTCAGAGTCCTCTGGGAAGAATGCCTGGAGATCCCTATTCACTTAGAGCTTCCTGACAAGCTTCATGAGAGAATATATTCATTTCTGAGGAGAACTTTGAAAAGGACTCTGAAGAATTTTTTTTTCTTTTTTTACTTTTTTTTTCTGACTCAGGATTTCTCTGAGTAACTTTGGAGCCTGTCCTGGAACACGCTTTGTGGACCATGCCAGCCTCAAACGCACAGAGATCTGTCTGCTTCTGCTTCCCGAGTGTTGGGATTAAAGGCGTGTGCGACCTCCTGGCCATTCTTTTTACTTTTTATATCTAAACATTTTATTTTTCATTTATTTTCTTTTAAAAATGTCATTGGTGTGTATGTGGGGATCTGTGATATGTAGGGATGGGTACACACATGTCACAGCATATGTGTATATATAAATGATAACCTTGTGAGGTCAGTTCTTTTCTTCTACCTTCCTGTGTGTACTAGAAAACAAACTCAGGTCATCAGTCTTGCAAAGCATGCCCCTGCACCCATTTCTGGTGAAATTTTTTTAGACTTTCTAGGGATTAGATATTTCAAATTTTAGTAGTACAAATTCAAAATTGGTGCAGTGTGAACACTGAAATTACAAGTGGCAGATGTGGTGTTAGCTTTTCTTGCGAAGTTAAGAGGCCCTTCATCTCGCAGCATATTTGGTAAAAGAACCAGACAGCTAGTCAGCCTTAACCTTTCCTTTTCTCCCATATTTTGGTTTCTGGCATTGTTACCTTAAAGAGGTCCTTTGTGTGTGTGTGTAGTTTTTCAAGCCAGGGTTTCTCTGTAGCTGTGGATCCTGTCTGGAACTAGCTCTTTAGACCAGGCTGGCATCGAACTCACAGAGATCCGCCTGCCTCCTGAGTGCTGGGGTTAAATGCGTGCGCCACCACCGCCCAGTCAAGGGGTCCTTTTAAAGGAAGTTCTAGCAATGAAATATGGAAGTCAGATAAAATTAAATTAATATATGTGACTGAAAGGTAGATTTTACCCTCACTCTTTGATACCTAATCTAGATATATATTTTCCCTTTCAACTTCTCTGTTAGTCTTCCCTTGGACCTTGAGTTTTAATACTCAATTTTGTGTCTCTCCATAAATATGTGTATGTGTATGGAACATTTGGGAGGAAACCTCCCATATATATGGTGAGACACAAAATTGAGTAATATATATAACATACATACATATATTCATATTCCTCTGTTCACTTCTCCTTTTATTCCTTTATTTGGAAAACTCCTTCCTTGGTTCCTTGACTTGGACTCTTTTTTTTTTTTTTTTGGTTTTTTTGAGACAGGGTTTCTCTGTAGCTTTTGGAGTCAGTCCTGGAACTAGCTCTTGTAGACCAGGCTGGCCTTGAACTCACAAAGATCCACCTGTCTCTGCCTCCTGAGTGCTGGGATAAAAGGCGTGCGCCACCACCACCCGGCTCAGACTCTTTTTTAACAGCATGAATACATCCTTGCTTTGTTTGCTCAGGTTCTCTCCAGCTTTCATTGCATATTTCTCTACAGTCTCCCATTCTTTGCTCCAGGTACTGTCTTACCTCTTTTCCATGTTTGGTAGGTTGTTTCTCATGGTTCCATTCTTACTACATTTACTTGGGAGGAAATCTCAAAGCCAAAGGGACAAACATGCTTTTAACTTGCCTTTTTTACATGCATTTATAGTTCCCATGGCAATATTGGTGTGATTTTGAGTTAATTTTGACATTCTTAATACTCATTTTCCTTTTCTTCCTATGTGCTTTATGCCATTTCACAATGGTGACTAGTATAGCTGGCATGTAGAGTGCATTCTCATTCCTGTGATTGAAAGTACTGTCAAATGTTCAGTGTGTTGGTATAGGGCGGTATGCAGAGGAACAGATGGTGGGGTAGGATGGAGCCTGACCCTGAAAACCCGTAGTGGCTTTCTGAAGTGAAGTACAAGGGAAGCAGAGAATTAGTGTCACTCTTAAGCTTTCCAGACTTTAAATCTGCCAAGGAAAAAATGCAGAGCTGTACCTTGCCTTGAATGATTAAAAGTCACATGAAGCATGGGAGAAAAAAAAAATCCCAATGGGCTGTTGGCTAGAAAAATCTCTGACAGTCAAAAGCTATAACAAAAGCAATTGCTTATACTCTAGAAACTACAAATGGCAATGAGCAGGGATTATATATAATACAAAAGATGAATGAACACACATTCCCTGCCCAATGGGCTTTTGAAATAAGACAAGCCGATTAAAGCAATATGTACAGTAATTAAGTCTTAGAAAGGGTCAGTGCTGCTGGATTCTTTATGCACTTCATACATTTATTTTGAGCTCTTCTGTAAGTATAATTATATTACTTTGGATATGAATTTTTACAACTGAGCTGTGTGGACATCACTTATTATTAAATGAATTTTGTGTATGTAGTCTTATAATTCACTTACGTGCCATGTATGTACCTTAAAGGGAATGTGTGTTTTTTTATGTTTCGCTGTGTTAACTTAGCTACCTTCCTTTATTGCTGCTATATTAAAATAGTGTTTTCTGCATTTTTATAAAGAGCCTATTAACAGCTTAGGCTTGATTTAAAGAACTTATCCACTGAATGAATACACTTCATCCCTGTGAATGATTTTAGCACTTTAATGTTACTTACTTACTCCACACTATAAAATGTAATATAATAATTAATGGGTCCTTTGGGCTTATGGTAAAACTTAGTGATCATCCTCGCAGCAGGAAGGTGAACACAATTTGAGTGGAGAAATAATAACCCAAACTCACCACACACACTGGGATGCCATTATACACCTGAGTCTAATAAGGGAGAGTTACAGTGCTCAATAGAGGGCTTAGCACTGGCGTCACCATGGAATGAGACTCAGAGTTGGGAAAGACTCCGTTACAGAAGTAGGACCTTAGGTTACATCAAGACAAATAAGATAATGTTCTCAATAGTGTGTAATCCTGAATTTCCTGTGATGTGTAAGTGTTAGGTTAGTGTTTTTTATACACAGGAAGCCATCAGCCTTTTGTATTTTGTTTCAGGAACAAAGTTATTTCAAAATCCCTTCATTATCAGTTCCATTTGGAGTTTTACAAACTATAGTCTCAGAATGGCAACAAGAATAGCTCTACTCTCTTAGTGGAAACACAGAGTCAATAGTGAATGTTCAGAAATCTCAGAAAAAAATGGGGCTGTAAAGGTGGCTCATCAGTTAAGAACACTTGCAGTGGACCCAGGTTTGGATTCAAGTTCCCACATGACAGTCTAAAACTGCCTGTAACTCCTGTTACAGAGGATAAAACACCCTCATATGACCTCCATGAGTACCAGGCAGGCACATGGTACCGATATATACATCCAGGCAAATACTCATATACATATACACACATGTATGTTTTTAAATAAAATAATCTTAAAAATTATTTATCTATTAACTTGTGTCTAGTTATATCCCAGAGTAGTCGTGGTTATTTCTATTATATTTTCTTGTCTGTCTTTGAATTGAGGGGTAATACGTTTAAATGGCCGTAGAAGCTCATGAATACATGATTTTGTCTACCCAGAACACCATAATTTTGTCTACCCAGAAGCCTGAGTCTTTGCTTAGATACAGAAAATGTGTGATCTCAAGTCTTCTAAGTTCACTAAATAAGTCAGAAATTTTTATTTCTCATATGTAAATCTTCGTGTTTAACTTTTAGAATACTAAGTATGTATAGCCTATCATTCTGACAATTCTGCTTTATCAAATCATAAAAATTATTTTTAAATACAGAATCTCATTTTGATGAGATTAGCCGTAGACTAGCTATGTAGCCTATAGCTTGGCCTGGCAATGAAGTCCATACCTGCCTTTCTCCATTTCCAGAGTGCTGGATTACAGGTGTGCTCCACTGCGTCTAGCTAGTTTGTGAAATTATTTATTTGGATTAAAAGCAAAGCTTCCCTTGGACTATTAGTTCCTGAACTAAAATATTTCTATGTATATGGAATGATATGGGTGGTATAGAGTAATGCAGGGTTTCCTCATAGGTATGAGATAATTGTATTCTGTTGCTAGCAGTCGATAAACAGGATTATGCCAAATCCTAGTTTCACAACCAGAGGATTGGATCATTTTATTTTAAGACATTTGTTAAAAATATAATTTAAAAATTATGGCTTTCAACAGAATCATATGGATTATTCTTTACAGCCCTGTGCTGTACATATACTTTATTCATTATTAACCAGAATAGTATGTCAAAGAATTTTATAACATGTCAATCTTAGAAAGACTTTTTGTCTTTATAGTTGTATTTAAGGATATGTTAAGTCAAGCAAGAACTCTTTAAAGCAGGTGTTTGTTATGGGAGCAGCAGGGGATGAGATGTATGTATGACAAGGATAGAGGTGACCTTATTTCTGATGAACCTCAGGCTGATCTACTAGTTAGTTGTATACGTCTTGTGTGGACAAACATTCTACTTTGTAGATTTTTTAAGTTAGAGCCAATTGAATTCTTGGTGGCCTTGACAAACAGATTTAGGCTATTTATATCCTGAGTGTCAGAGTGAAGGGCCTGCAGATTGAAAAGGGCCTGCAGAGTGAAGAGTCACGGAAGAAAAGTTTCAGAATACAGATTTTAACCAGGGGGCTAGGAATTCAATGTGTATTCTTACTTTGGACACAACAGATTGAATTAAAATCAGTATTCTTGTAAATTAATCTTTGTTAGGTCTTCAGCCTCTCAATTTCTCAGGCTTTTTTTTTTTTTAACCAGGCAGTTCATCATTACTGGCATGAGTATTATTAACTATTTGGACCAGTACCATTAGTTAAAAAAATACCCTGCCTCTTGGTAATGTGCCTACTGAAGCCTGAAGTTTTGAAGATAAAGTAGACAAACAGAGCCACTGATACAATTCCATTCATGGTAGGGTGAGAATTTCAGGGTGGTGATAGTGGTGGTGCTAGTACTCTTGATGGTGGTGGTGGTGGTGGTGGTGATTTTTAAAGTCTCACCATGTAGCCTGGACTTGGCATATACACACGTCTCCTTTCCCTTACTATCAAGTGCTCAGAGTACAGGAATGAAAACCCAGCAAGAGTTTTAGTTGGCCATTCAAAAAGTTGTTTATTGAATTTTATACAGGATGTTCTAGGTACTAAATGGCATCGTGTGTGTGTGTGTGTGTGTGTGTGTGTGTGTGTGTGTGTGTAAAGTAAAGCATCTCAAAAGTTAAACACTTGTTTCTTTTTGTATTTAGGAAGTTTTCTCATTTATAGTGATGTCTGTCTTATCCGTAATCAATTATTTTGTTTTATTGGAACTCCTGGTTTATTGTACATGAAATAAAAGTAACTCATGATTTTTAATATCTCCTTTGTCTCATATTTTTAAGTTTAAAAATAGAATACTTTTACAATATCTTTGCTATGGTTAAGAATGTATTGCAATTCTTAGGAACAAGTGACGAATTTCACTTCTTTTCAATTCAGGAATGCTTCTACTAGACTTTTGGGTCAGAATCTAGTAGAACTTGATTTGTTCCATGATTCCCACCGTAGATACTTTCATCCATATGAAAGCCATACTGACCTCACTGCAAAGAGACTGTAATGGAATTTCTTATATATTATCTGATGCATACAGCAAAAAGAGCACAAAATTGCCTGGTGGTGGTGGCACACGCCTTTAATCCCAGCACTCGGGAGGCAGAGGCAGGCGGATCTCTGTGAGGTCGAGACCAGCCTGGTCTACAAGAGCTAGTTCCAGGACAGGCTCCAAAGCTACAGAGAAACCCTGTCTCAAAAAACCAGAGAGAGAGAGAGAGAGAGAGAGAGAGAGAGAGAGAGAGAGAACAAAATTGTCGTCCAAGCTATCTACTTCCAAATAATGGTTTGCTTGCACTGCACAGCTGCTGTGCCTTTAGGTTTCTATTTTGGCTTTTTCCTCATCATATATTTCAGCTTCCAAAGTGTTCTTTAATTGTACAAATATTTCTTACGTTCTCATTGTTGGTATAAATCTTGCTAAGCATCTTCAAAGTTAAAATGTGGGTAAAAGGTCACTTCTACTTTCTCTGATCTTTGTGGCTACCCAGACCACAACTGCTCCTAAATCCTTTGTTTTCTAGTATACTTATGTGATGGACTCTTTTGGTGTTAAACAGAAGGATTTTGTATATTTTTAAGTTTCATTCATTGATAGATAGATAGATTTGAAAGTACACACTGACTTAGTGTCATCTAGTGAATTGGAATTTTTATATTTATATTTATTGTTTTATTTAGAATATGATCAGGAGTGTACTCCAGTTTTAAAAAAATCATCTTAACTTTCCTTGTTTTATACTGTGTCTTAATTTCTCTCCTGTATTTGTTAAAGTTAATGGCAAACTATATAAATACTTAGAACTTTATGATATATAATATATATCTTAGTAAAGTTGTTATGTGTAAACATAAAGAAATAAAAAAGATTCTATCTGCCTAACAATGCTGTATACTGAAAGCGATGTAGCCTTCTTTAGTTAGACTGAATCCATGGAGAACAGATTAGCTGGGTCATGTTGCTGCTTCATGGATTGACTGCCTCATTCCACATATTAATTCCAGTTCTAAAACATGGAGGAATCTTAGTTAACTAATTGAAACACTCACTTGGATAAGAACCTAAGTAGGGTTCAGTAATTCTCAGTTTCCCACTTTGCTTGCAATACACAATGTAAGTATGGAATTACCCTCTTCACAGCTTATTACCCTGTGTGTTCACTCACAAGGAAATAATTTAATGCAATTTACTCCCAACTGTTTTTCTCATGCTGACCCTGTTATTAAGGTAATGAAATGCTCAAGGTTACATTTGTTTTGATATTATTTAATTTCTTAGAGGTCATGAATTTAATTATACCTGGTCTCTCTCTCTCTCTCTCTCTCTCTCTCTCTCTCGCTGTGTGTGTGTGTCTGTATCTTCTGTCTGTCTGTCTGTGTCTGTATTTCATTTTAAAACATCTAAGTTATATCACCAATCCATGTTTTGATCGCGTCTACCTCTGCTTTTATCTGGTTGATTTCTTGTTTTAAACTCTTGGAGGTCATGGAGCACTAACAGTGTGGAGCAAGAAGGAAGTTGATCACGTTCAGGTGGGAGAAAGGGAACTTAACTGCTGCGATATTAGTGAAAATGTTCTTGGGGAAAATTACTTTGTTTTCACCCTCACAAGGACTTCTATTAAAATACTTGGGTAATGAGAGCTCTTGCATTTTTTGACATTCCCTGCCCCAAGGCAGGCATGCATCCCTCCACCTGCTCTACCCACCATCCTCCTGCTTCTTGACTGGAAGTTTTTCTAAGAGAGTGAAGTGTCATTTTGAAAGTGAATGAGCCATTTTGAAAATTGTTAAAATAATTTTATTTTCAGAATTTTATAAAGCTGTTGATTCATTTTTTTCATCATTATTGCCATCATGCATTTAAGTTTTCCCAAAGTACTTTTTTTTAAAGTAATACAGTGCTTAAATTTTTCTTTTTATGCTGTTGTGTCAGCTTCTTTTCCTCTGTGGTTTTAGTGCTCTGTTGACCTTGGGAAGTTTTGTTCAGCATTGTTTTTACTTCAGAGCTTCAAGAGCAGAGCCTCGGTGTGATGTCCACTTCTTACCCTGCCCTTAGGTGGCCTAGAGAATATTTTTAGCCTCCTCCAAATCTTACTTTTTTCACATAGGATGGTACAAGTGTTATATTAACTATAATCCTTTATAATCAGCTGACTGTGGCAGGCATTATATAAAGTAGGCCTTGGTGCACCTAGACTTCTTTTGTTCATTGTGCAGCATTAGGCAGGTGAAAGTTTTTTGTTTAGTAAAAGTGGGCATGGAAGTGCATGCTTGCAAACCCAGCATGTGGGAAGCTAAGGCAAGGGAATGCCATGCATTTGAGGCCAGCCAAGGTCATACAATTCCATGGCCAAGAGGCAGATAAAAACAATAACAAAAATCCTCAAGGATAGAAATAGGTGATGCCACAGAAATACAACATTAGCTTCTTAATTATTGTCGCAGGACAATATTACACCAATTTGATTAAAAAAGGGGTATTTTATTGGAGGGGATAAAACTTACAGATCAATGTCCCAAACCACCTTCCTCTGGTCGCAAACAGGAAACCGAGTCTAGCAGTCAGCATGGAAGCCGGAAGCAAGTTAGCTTGGAGAGCGGCTGCGGTTTTTTTTTTAAAATGAAAACCACGCCCCACATTGGGCGGGTATCTTAGAAGCCTTTGGCTGAAAGCAAGAGGGCATAATCTCCCTCAGCACCTCCCCCTTTTGTTTAAGTAAGAAAGTTCTAAACCTACTACAAAACTATATACAGTAAAAATAGAATATCTTATTCTTAACTAGCTTAATTCTTATATAATAAATAAATTGGCCAAGTCATGAGAAGAAAGTAACTAACTACATTTATCTAATCTTCAACCCAATTCAAGATCTGAGAAGGGAAATAACATTACCTGAGTGATTAGGAAGTGCAATCAAACAACTTCCAAAATATGTAACAAGTCACAGAGATAGCTGGCTGCCTGGGCAATCACCCAAAGTCACATTTGCAGTGTTGAAGCAACCAACTTTGGCTAAGGCCTAGAATAACTGACAGATTATTTTTAAAGGCAAGAAAAATTTCAAAACCATCTTACCCTGGCAAGATTTGACAGTTCTGCTTATCCATTTCCAGCTTTTATGTATTTTGTCAGTAGTTGAGGTATGGGCAGTTCCTTGCCCAGAGTCCGGTTTTGCCAAGAAGAAGACAAGCTCCAATTGGAGTGTCTTTGGCGCTCAACAGTCTCTCGGGAATAGATCGGTGTAGCCAGGAGCGTTTGTGTCTCTTTACCACAGAATTCTAGGTTAGATTAAATGCCATTTTCTACAGCTCTTTGAAGAGGTTGAAGACTATTTATACAGAATATAATCTCTATGTATCTAAAGAACCTGATTAATCTAGCTATAAATATGACAAACATAGATGACTATTGATCTAAAATTCTTAATATCTATCTGACTTAAAGACTAAGTGAATAAACAACTGTGTGATAAATGAGGACAATGACCCTCCAAATGTAAACAATTTACAAGTATACATTGCAATATGGTATCAATACATAAACAATATATAAGTATCTTACAGTGGTAGAAATGTACACTGTAAAATGGTAAATATATATCAGTATATATAACAATACATCAAGAATGTTTTAAACAGAGGTAGAAGCATATGCATGCATACAATATTCGATATAATTTAACTTTGTATCCATATACAAAAATCTATGCCAATGTAATTATCTATAAACAATAGCTCACAAATACCAATCTATTAATCCTATCAATTTCTCTCCCCCTTTTTTTAAAGGGTCCCTGAGCTTATAAAATTCCTCCCCCAACCCTCAATTGTATACTAATTATAATCAACCCTTAAATGATGTCCCTAAATCCAAGCGCTAACTTTACCGGGAGAGGGGACATCGTCCTCTAGAATTACTTCCAGCTGTCATGGGGACGACGTTCTTTCTGGGGGATCCTGTGAGAGTAAAATGATGGTTAAATTTCAAGATTAATATCTAGTAAGATTGCACATAGTCTCAGCATTTTTTGAAGGTCTGGCCAGAATGTTGTAAAAGATGTGCATTGTTTCAGCTAGCCAAGTTGGAATCGTCTTGTGCAGCTGGCACCGAAAATAGGTCTTGTAGTAGCGCTTTCAGTATCATGACGTCATATCAACCAGGTGGAGTTGTTGTTATGGGGCCCCATCTTCTTCCTGGAAACTTCAAAGATTACTGCAGGAAAATTCATTGTTCATTGTGGAAAACTTAAACATTATTTATATAGACATATACGGTTGTATATATTCAATGAAAGGCATGATAAAGATAAAAATAGACATGAAGAAAGACAAATATGTGTTTTTTAAATTCATTTTTCTTTCTGTCCCCTATCATGGCTCATGACATGAGACAGAAACTCTGCGTTTTTCTCTTAATAACAGGCTTGGAATTAGAGAGGGACTGAGCCATAGTCCAACTCCAAAACCAGCTCTATAGATTTAGAAACATAAGTATACAGATGTAAACACACACACTCACTCATTCCACACTTTCATACTTACCAAACCTATTTGGTTTTCTTGATATTCAAACATCCAGGGTCCCTTGAATCTTTTGAAGAAGAGTGTTTTCCTGCAAGGACAAGAACAGAACCCTGCCCCCATTCTATATGTTTGTCTTACCACCTGTATGATTATCATCATTGTGGATGAGTTGTCATTTCTCCTCTCCAAGAGATTTCTCCTCTTTAAACCGAACCTTTATTAATTTTGATAGTATCCACAATTTTTCTTCTCCTGTGGAAACAAGAGCAAAACCCCTACCCCAACGGAACACATCTCCTGGATTCCATTGAGAGGTCAACACATCCGTGAAATAAACTGGTTGATTAAGTTCCGCAGATTTTTCCATTATCCAATGTCTTTCTGCTGCCGTTGTTCCTTTCTCATTAGCATTCAGAAAATTCAAGGTTAATAAGGCATTATGTAATCTATTTCTGGGGGCGTTTTCCACCCCTTTCTGTTTGTTTAACATATCCTTTATAGTTCGATTTGATCTTTCTATGACTGCTTGACCTGTAGGATTGTATGGTATACCTGTAACATGCTTAATATTATAATAAGCAAAAAACTGCCCACATTGGGCAGGTATCTTAGAAGCCATTGGCTGAAAGCAAGAGGGCTTAATCTCCCGCAGTACTTAATCTGTCTGAGATTGATTATACCATGAAGAATGAGATGTAAGATCTCTACTGGGTGTGAATTTTGCCATCCTTTTATTCATTCTTTCCTTTTTTGTTGTTCTTTAAATTGAATGTCCTCCATTTTTTTTGTTGATTTTATTTGATAAATATGTAAATTTTCTTCTTTTTAATGGTGCAACCTCTATTCTACAGCATAATATCTGTGAATGTAAATCAGGCTAAAAATCTTTGGTTTGTATCTGGAAAACAAAAAGATATTTTTGTGTCATTCGAGACAAGAGAGTGATTGATGGTTTTTATATCAGGTTCTGAACTGAAATAAATTTTTCCCCAATTGAAAGAAAATAAATAATACCACAGGTCCTCTCTGCCAACCAGTTCACACATACACACCTTTTATTTTTCTTCGTCTGTTTTCTCTCTCTTCTTTAGAAGATTGAAATAAATCTCATAAGTTTTCACTAATTTGAATTAACAATATAATTTTTTATTAAAATACTGTAGACAGCCAGCACTTCATACATGTTTGTTATAATGTCTTCCTCACCATCAGTAAATCTCCAGGAAAGCTCTAGGAAGATAACAGCTACCTCAACACCCCAGGTTGTCAAATGCACAAAAGCCCTTTGGTTGCTTTTTCAGTTTTTAGAGCTCTCTCAGGAATACTCACTCTTCTGACTTTATTTTCCTGCCAGAACTCTCACAACCTTCCTTGTAAGAAAGATGCTTCCAGCTGAATTCTTAGTAAGAAGCAAATCAACGTTTTCAAAGAATAATTTTGCTAGGGCCAAAGGAGCAAATTGCCTTTCAAACACTCCAAAGGTAGTTATTTAAATACATTTAAGTCCCCAATCACTGATGCCTTTGATGACCTTTCCCACTTTAAATACATCAAAGGAAGTAAAGGGAGTGGAGTGGAGACAGCCATTAGAAAATTGTTCTAATAAACACCACCATTGATCCCCTTCCTTCTCCATCCGAACCACTGCCTTCCTTGTTCTAAGATCTTTAGGTGGGCTTTTTATGGAAATCAAGTTATTCAATGTCATTGAAGAGAAATTCAAATAATTTATACTCTTTATTCGAGATTTCAGGGAACCCAGGCAGTACTGTGCCTGCTCACTTTGGGCTGTGACTTTCAACTTGAACCTTTTTGATGGTAAATAGCCTGTTGCTTGGGCCTGTGTGTTTTGGCTTAAAAAAAAAAAATCAATGTCTGAGAAAATGGGCTTCCATCTTCCTTTCAGGTCTGTCTCCTTTGATGATTGATGTTAATTCAGTAAGTTGCTGACCCAAGAAAAAAGAATTGTTTGTGCTGTTGTTTTGAATAAATAAACTTACAAAGAATCAATAGCTGTAGCTTAGAGAATTAGGTAGGGGAGGGCCTAAAATCTCTCCAGCGGTGTCTCTTGTGTAAATAAAACAGATAAAGGGCACTGATATTCCTTTTTCAGTGAAGGAAACTTGTTCAAGAGGAATGGATTTGTTTTAATTTAAAAATAAGTGTTCTTTCTGTAGCTAGGGTGAGAAAGATTTGTATTTATGACAAAACAGATATATATTTGCCTAATAATTCCAAACTAGTAGTAAAAGAATCAAGTTTATACATTTATTGAACTTCAGATTACATTCCATATTGTTTGATGAGGAGTCAGTCTTGAGTGTCTGTAGAAGATATTGAAGTATTTTATATAGTTTTAAAATTGAAAGGCTAGATGCAAACATTTACCTCAGTAACTGTACAACTTCTGGATTGTAGCAACATTTCCTGACTGATTGATTAAACCAGTAATTTTGCTTTTATGGCTCACCATTACCCTCATATAAACACTGTCACTAAATGTTGCGATCATGGAGTAAAGAGCTATTCTTGAAGCAAAAAAAAGTGAATAACTGAGTTCCTGGCCTTGGGCACAAGACTTAGAGGTCTTATAAAATCCCAGGTTAACTGAATGTATAAAGTCAGCCTTGCTTTTTATTACCTTTTATTTTGGGTGCTGTGTTTCACTTCCTTTTCCATGTGATCAACTGTTTAGCCACATTACTGCACATTTGTGTTAATATACATGCAGAGTCAGAATTTACCATTGGCCTTAAAGATTACTCTTGTATAAGTTACAAACACCCTTACAAAGGAGGGAAATATTAGGCCAGACTCAGTATTGTACCTGTAGTCCCAGCTCCTTGGTAGCTGAGGTAATAGAAGTTCTCTAGACCCCAGGAGTGATGTAGGATTACCTTCTGTATGCTGTGAATACGATTGGTCAATTAATAAAGAAACTGCTTTGGACCTATAGAAGGGCAGAACTTAGGTAGGTTGGGAAAACTAAACTGAATGCTGGGAGAAAGGAGGGTTAGTCAAAGAGGAGCCATGTAGCCTTCTGGAGCTGAGTGGAAGTTTAACTGGTAAGCCACAGCCACGTGGCAATACACAGATTATTAGAAATGTGTTAAATTCTGATGTAAGAGTTAGTCAATAAGAAGCTAGAGCTAATGGGCCAAGCAGTGATTTAATTAAAACAGTATCTGTGTGGTTATTTCGGGGCTAAGCGGCCAAGAACCAACAAGTGGCCTTCTTCCTACACAGGAGTCCCAACCAGCCTAGGAGTTTGAATAAAAAGTGAAGATACTAAATAAATTATGGCATTTTAGTCACAGGGCCAACTTCCATTCATTTAGGTAGGTATAATCAAACCTAATGCAGCAAAGGCAAAGATAAAAGAAGTTTATACATATGAAGACCATAGATAATGAATGGAAATATTACATAGCTTTTTATTGCTATTCTGAGTTACAATTTAGTGGACTAGTATCTGTGAAAAGTTTTAGCAGCAAAGATAGGCACATATGCTTTTGAGTGAATATGAGATGTCAGAAATGATATGATTTCAAGTTCCATGAAATATTAATAAGAGATTATATAGCAAATAATGAATTCTGTCATTTTAGACAGATTCAGATAGAAAAAAAAAAACCTTTTAAACAGGTTCCACCATATCTCGAACTGCATAGGCTTAAAAAAGAAAAGAAAATGGGTGGGTATAGACAATCATAGAAAAATATAGTTTTAAAATGGTAAACTCTTTAAAAATAAGAGTAAAGTAATATAAAGGGAATATAAAGGGAAAAGGCATATAAACATGAATACACAGGGAGTCTGACTCTTGTATGGTGCTGTGTTAATTTTGATCTTTTTGGATGCTGATCAGCAAATAACAGCTGCTGAGAGACATTGGATTGAAAAAGGCACTGCTCAGTTAAAACCAGCCTAGATACCTTATGGATGCCTTAACTTTAAAATGGAAGTCAAAAAATATATTGCATTGGGGAAAGTGGTTATGTATTTTTTTCTACAGGATATGAAAGACTGTGGATTTGATCAAGGTTAAGAGAGATCATATTTGACTTGTGGAGACTTTCTTAATATCCTGGCTAGAGATAAAAAGAAATAAACCTGGAAAAGCTACAAGACAGGTGACATACACTTTATCTGTTCAAATATAAAGCAAAATCATCTTTGGTTGACTGTGTACAACGCACAGTCCATGTTTGTGTTAATTCAAATATATATGTTACCTTTGAAAGTTTGTGTGTTTTCCACACAAGGAGACCAGGCGCCAGAATCATAGCAATGTAATATCATACCAGCTCACACCTATGTAATAAGCTCATACCAATGTAAAATTATAGTTTAAGCTAGTTTTATGTCAATTTTCAATGCTACTGGTATTAGATGGTTGTTCTTAACCACTTGAACTCCTACATATTTGGTAATACACGTAACACAAGTATGTTTATGTCCTAATGTAGTTTTAAAAAATAATACAGTGAGAATTATATATGATCTTTCTAATTATTATAAAAAATAAAAATACTAGGCTTTCTTGTATATCTGAAATGCCAAATCTTTTCAAATTTCAAATATGAATATCTAACTAAAGATAGGTTCTAAAAGTTTAACATTGGATGGAATATGCCTCAGAAGTTTTGAAAAGAGATTCATTGAGACTTGTCTCTAGGCTTGAGGCTCATTGAGTCCTCAATGTTCAGGATCTTTGTAATACTGATTAGGTCACCCAGCATCTAGTTGATTTTATAGGAAGAGAGTCAAGTCTAAGATGCATCAGCAATACCTTTGATTTAGAGAGGTAATTGCATCAACACATGATTGTTTCCTAACCTAGCCCTTCCATAGTGTCTGTAGTTTGCATTTGGTGTGTAGTTAAGTGAATTGTTGAGAATGTCTAAATGTCCTCCTCCCCTCTCCCCTTCTACCCTCCTTTCCTCCCCACCCCCATACTTCCTATCTTGTCAGATCTTGTCTATTTCCCCTTCCCAGGGGGATCCATATATGTTTTTATTAGGGTTCACCTTGTTACTTAACTTCTCTGGGTTCGTGGACTATAAGCTCGTTATCCTTTGCTTTACAGCTAGCATCCACTTATGAGTAAGTACATAGCATGTTCACCTTTCTGAGTCTGGGTTACCTCACTCAGAATGTTTTTTTAGTTCCATCCATTTGCATGCATATTTTAAGATACCTTTTTTTTTTGTTGTTTTGTTTTACCACTGAGTACCATTGTGTAAATGCACCACATTTTCTTTAACCATTCTTTGGTTGTGGAGCATTTAGGTTGTTTCCAGGTCCTGAGTCTTCCAAATAATGCTGCTATGAACATAGTTGAACAAGAACTTGAGGAAACAGGATAGTCGAGATGGGGAAAGGCCAGACACGAAGAGCAAGGAAAGAGATATCTTGAGTGAGGGTGACATTATGGGGCTAGCAAGAAACCTGGCACTAGAGAAATTTCTAGGAATCCACAAGGATGACTCCAGCTAAGGCCCTAAGTAATAGTAGAGAGGATACCTGAACTGGCCTTTCCCTGTAGTCAGATTGACAACTATCTTAAATGTCACCATAGAATCTTCATCCAGCAAATGATGGAAACAGAGGCAGAGATCCACAAGGGAGCACTGGGCTGAATTCCCAAAGTCCAGTCGAAGAATGGAAGGAGTGAGAATATGAGCAAAGAGGTCAAGACCATGATGGGGATACCCACTGAAACAGCTTACCTGAGCTAATGGGAGTTCACCAGCTCTGGCCCGACAGGGAAGGAACCAATATAGGACCAAACTAGTCCCTCTAAATGTCGGTGACTGTTGTATGGCTGGGTCAGACTGTTAGGCTCCTGGTAGTGGGGCCAGGATTTATCTGTATTGTTTGTGCTGGGTTTTTGGAACTCATTCTCTTTAGATGGTACCTTGCTCAGCCTATATATAGTAGGGAGAGTGTTAGTCCTTCCTCAAACAATGTGACTTACCCTTTCTTAGGAGTGGATGGAAGGTTGAGTCAGGTGGAAGGTGGAGGGGAAAGAAAGAGGGGAGGGACTGGGAACTGGGATTGGTTTGTAAAATAATAAAAAAAAAAAAGATTGTTTTCTTTAAAAAATAAAAAAAGAAAAGAATGACCTTTATTACTCATTGGTTGCACTTTCAATGTAATTTCCCAAAGAGAAATTAAACAAAATACAGCTGAAGTATTGTGATGGTCAAATGAAGTGTTATATATAAAACAGTTTTTAAATAATCTAAGTTGGAAAAACAAAGACTCGTCTTAGGATTGCTATTGCTGTGATGAAACATCATGACCAAAGACAACTTGGAAAGGCTTTATTGCACTCAGAGGCCACATAGTAAACAGTTCATCATCAAAAGCATCTAGGCCCGAAGTCAAGCAGGGCTGGTACCTGGAGGCAGGAGCTGATTCAGAGATCATGGAGGGATGCTATTCACTGTCTTGCTCTC
This sequence comes from Dicrostonyx torquatus, assembly GCA_028555095.1. Classification (NCBI taxonomy): domain Eukaryota; kingdom Metazoa; phylum Chordata; class Mammalia; order Rodentia; family Cricetidae; genus Dicrostonyx; species Dicrostonyx torquatus. The sequence goes on along the minus strand of JAQHUG010000069.1, from coordinate 941,191 downwards.
CATGGCTTGTTCTTCAACCTGCTTTCTTATAGAATCCAGAACCTCTAGCCCAGGGATGGCACCACCCACAAGGGGCTGGGCTTTCCCCCATCAACCACTAATTATGAAAATGTCTTATAGGCCAGTTTTAGGGAGGTTTTTTTTCCTCAATTGAGTGTCCTCCCTTCAGATAACTCTAGCCAGTGTCAAATGGACATAAAGTTAGCCATCACACTTGTTAAGGTTTGAAGTATCTCTGCAAAATTACTTATTATTGTGATGATTTTAGCACAAGTTAACAGTGTTTTTGCTACTGCTCCACTCCCTAGGAAACAAAACCTAATTCCTTGCTGTGGAGTTGGGCTGGACACTCTAGTATGGTGTATTAGGCTTACAGAAAGCAGCAGAACCAGGAAGGTTATCCTCTAACTTTCCCTCCTTTCCACTGAAGCAGTATGTAAATCCTAGAATTTTCTGACCTCTCCATAAAATAGTACATCAGAGTTTGATGTGAGTGCTATGCCCTGTCAGTGCTTTGAAAAAAGGGACATCTTTATCTTTCAAGACATAACCACAGCAGTATTTGAACAAACAGGCCTTGCTCGGCCTCCCCACCCCAGTTTATTACTATAAGGTTATTTCTGCCTAAGTAAGTACTTCCTGCGTCTATTCTTCTTATTTATTTTTTTAAACATTTTTTTTCTCTTTTTGCATACTAATCCCAGTTCCCACTCCCTCCTATCTTCCCTTCCCCTTTAACCTCCCCCCATCCACTCTTCAGATGGGGACTCAACAAAGTCTGGCATATCACTTTGAGGTAAGACCAAGGCCCTCCCCCCTATATTTAGCTGAGCAAGGTATCCCTCCAAAAAGAATGGGCTCCAAAAAGACAGTTGAAGCTCTAGGGAGAAGTCCTAGTCCCACTGCCAATGGCTCAACAAACTGCCCCAGCCACACAACTGTCACCCACATTCAGAGGGCCTCATTTGGTCCTATGCAGTTTTCCCTACCGTCAGTCCAGAGTCAGTGAGCTCCTGCATCTATTCTTTTCTTGATCAAGTGGTGGAAACAGACAGATTTCTTTGTTTCTTGTGTTCTCCTATTGGGCAGTTCTCATGCCACCTAAAATTCATTTGAAATGCATTTGTTTATGTTTAGTTTGTTAATCGTTTGTTATCAAGGCCTCAGCCTCTAACGTAGTCATAGATAACTTTAGCATAGTGACTCACCTCTCACACATACAGTGCACTAAGAAGCCACAGTTAATTTTAAATGGAAGAAGTGGGAGCTGGGGAGATGGCTTAGGTCTTCCAGAGGACCTGGTTTGAGTCCCAGTGCTTACATGGCAGATCACAACCACCAGGGACTCCAGGTCTGGGATATCTGATGTCCTCCTGTGACCTTTGCAGGTACTGTATTCATATAGTACACATATCCATGCAGGAAAACAGCCAAACATAATTTAAAATTGAATGCTTTTCTCAGAAATTATTAAAAACAAGCACAAGCGACCCCATTCCTCAGGTGTTCTAGGTTCGTGTGCCCACTAGTCATGTGTATTGATACCATTGATACCCTTGTATGAAGAAGACGAGAGGAATTTACACCTGTGAGAGGCTTTTTTAAAATTCCCAACTGTCTAACCCTGGAAAAATATAAGAGAAACCAAATAGTGCACTCATACTCTTCAAAAGCTTCTAAACCATGAAAACGAAAGACTGTGGAGTGGAACTCTATTGGAGGAGACTAAGGAGATGTGACAGCGAACTTCAATGTTGTGTCCCACCACAGAAAGAAAACAGTAGTAGAACTGAGTAGTAGCAATGATAGTAAAGTCTTTAGTAGTAAACTAGTTTATTTGGTAATGATATACCCATATTAGTTTGAGTTCTGGTAGATGTATTATGATGTGGGAGCATCTACAAGGACTTTTGTACATTATTTGAAAGCATACAATTATTTCAAAATAACTTTTAAAATGTTATCTGTCATACAAGTATATAACAACGTCTTTCAAAAGAAATGGTATGTTTTATATCATATTCAATCATATATAATCGTGTAGTCAAAGATCTAAGTGTTGGGGCTGTAGCTTAGTGGTAGAGAGTATATACTAGTAGAATAAGGCCTTAGGTTTGAGTCCCAACATCAAATGTGAACATGACATATTATATTTTGCTTTAATTTGATATTCTTGTAGAAACACGATTCCATTTACCATGAAGAAATCATATCAAAATGATTAAAATAGAAAATAAATAAAATACATAAAAGTACAGATTTGACAAATGGTAATATTGAGGTAAGCAAATCAATGAAATAGGTTCAGAATGATAAAGATAAGTGTTATTAGCACATGGAAAAACATCTGCACTATGGAATCATGTAATACTTATGGACTGATAGATGTTTAGTACTCTCTTAAGAATATTACATAGGCCGGGCGGTTGTGGTGCATGTCTTTAATCCCAGCATTTGGGAAGAAGAGGCAGGTAGATCTCTGTGAGTTTGAGGCCAGCCTGGTCTACAAAGGTAGCTTCAGGACAGCCAGAGCTAAACAAAGAAATCCTGTCTCTATAAAGCAAACGAAACCAAAACAATATTACATATATTAATTTATTGGATCTTTGCAACTGTTTATAGCCTCTTAGTCACTGACCTGGAGAAGAAAGCCCTAATTTTTACAGTATAAACACAAACCATTTTGCCTTAATATCAAATACCCCTTTTACTGAGTTTATAGCCATAGCAGCAATCACGTGGTTTTTGGTATAGTATGTGAGAGGGGCATATGTGAGCATTTTCATAAGCCATATACCTCACACGTATAAAATAATGTCATTGCTGGAGAGTTATATATCAGTTGTAAATAGTTGTTAAGGCCCTTTTACAGCAACATAGGGTTTCAGGTTCTCAGCTGGGTCCCAAGCGTACATGTTATTTTTCAAGCTGTGGAAGGAAGAGAATTGGTACAAACATAGCAAAAGGCTAAATGGATTTTATCTCTTTGTGCAGAACACCATGAAATGTTTTTCTTTAAACAAGTTGATGTGAATTATGGGGGTTCATGTAAAAGACCCCATGTCCTGTCTGAATGTTTTGAGTACTGACTCTTGAATGTCATCTCTTCTTACTTGTTATTGTTCCTGTCTTTCTTTGTGGGTCCTGGCTTCTCCGTCCTTCCCTGTGTGTTTACATTACATGGCTCATTCCAGCTGACACATTCTGTTAGTGTTATCACACAGATGAGGAAGAGTAAAATCGCTGTGACTGTTGTTTGTCATTCTTCCAGGTCAACAAGCTTACTTTCAAAGATAGAAATCCTTGATTGCTCTGCTTGGGGCAGAATTGATCAATATCATTTTTGGTTTAGTCTACATTGAACTTGTTAATTTTATTCCTGTGTGCTGATTTCATACAGTGTTAGGTTTCATCTTGGGCTCCAATGTGAGGTGTGTGTGTGTGTGTGTGTGTGTGTGTGTGTGTGTGTGTGTGTGTGTGTGTGTGTAGAATAACTGTGCAGAATCTGGGAATAGCAGAATGAGTGGTTTATAATTTGATTATGTTTGCTATTATAACCAATATCTCTAACTCCTGACTCATATGAAAATATGTTGTGATAGTTAACCTTTCATTGATCATTATTAAGTTTAAAATTTACAAAAATAATTTCAGTAAAATTTACATTTAAAAATCCTACACCTCTATACTTTGTGAAGTCTCCAGGTAGCACATAATTTCTTTTCTCTAATTTTGGGACACTCATAAAATACAAGAAAAGGAACTTTGTGCATGTTATTGAAATACCTTTCACTTTTTTAAGTTATGCTATATATATTGGATAATATATAAAATATAAAAAGTCATATGAAAACAAATGTATTCTCAATGTACCCAAATATACAAGATTACATAGAAATTTCTATATAACAGAAATTTCCATTTTAAAAGAACTAGCGGATTAAGTAAATGTCACAGTGTACACATATTAGTTTATCTGTGGTTAGCAATTTATCCTGTATAGTTAAAGCCACAGAAGGACATTACTGCCCAAAGATTTATCTTTCTTCCGGATTTTCATGTAGTTTTACCCACTTAGTTGTGACACTTGGACTTTAAAAGCTCTAAAACGTGTTACTGAGGAGACCTGTGAGATTACTGGGCATTGTCCAGGTGACTCAGTGCAATACCATGACTTTTCCAGATGAAAGACAATTATCTATCCTTTTTGGTTGAAAATAGTATTTAGAGTACTAGAAAATCTCTTACATATTCCTATAATTTTAATATGCAAACATAGTAGTTTGATTTGATAATGTATATAATATGCATTTAAAGACTTAATCACAATTCAAAATTACCATTCTTAGTTTAATTTTCAATGATTAATAATTTAGAGAGCGCCTAATTATCTTAACTTAAAAAATTCTTGAATATGGATTCTTCTCTTATATAATACATGCCGACCAGCTTCCCCTCTCTCCACTCCTCCTAGTCCCCTGCCCTTTTCCCTAGGTCCATTCCCCAGTTGTTTCCTCTTCAGGAAAGAGCATGCCTCCAAGTGATGACAGCCAAACAGGACAAAATAAGATACAATAAAACTGGAGAAGGCAACCCAGTAGGAGAAAAAGAGTCTGGAGAGCAGGCAAAAGAACCAGAGATAGACCTGCTCCTACTGTTGTGAGTCCCATAAAAACACCAGGCCCGCAGCTATAGCATATATGCAGCGGACCTGGTACAGACCCATGCAGGCTGCGTGCTTGCTGTTTTAGTCTCTTTGACTCCATGTGAGCCACGCTTTGTTTATTCGATGGGCCATATTCTCCTGGTGTCCTTCACCCCTCTAATTTTAGCAGCTTTTCCTCCCCTTCTCCTTCGGGGTTCATGATCCCTGAGGGAGGGACCAATTTAGACTTTCTTTCCATAATGTCTGGCTGTGGGTCTGTGCACCCACTCACAGCTGCTGGTGGAGGAAGCCTTTCTCATGATGCCTGCGCTCCCTCTAGTGGTGTAGGACTCAAGTTAAACCAAACACTGGTTGGCCACTTCCACAAGTTCCTTTCATCATAAACCCAGCACATCTTGCTGGCAGCACCTCCTAGGCCAATGTTCTTTTCTGGTCTAATCTACTTAGTGTTCTGTATGCTTCTTGTACATTTAAAGGCATTTTCTTCTTTAAGTTGGGGAAATTTTCTTCTATGATTTTGTTGAAAATATTTTCTAGACATTTGAGCAGGGATTCTTCTATTTCTACTATTTAGATTAGTCTTTTCGGAGTGTCCCTTATTTCCTGGACATTTTGTGTCAAGAAAGAATTTTTTATATTTAACCTTTTCTTTGACTTACATATTTATTTCTTCTATTGTATCTTTAATGCCTGAGATTCTCTCTTCCATCTCATATTGTATTTAAGAAGGTTGCCTCTGTAGTTCCTGTTCTCATTCATAAAATTTTCATTTCCAGAATCCCCTCGGTTTTGTGATTTCTTTATTGCTTCTATTTCCATTTTCAGGTCTTGAACAGTTTTATTTATTTTCTTCCACCTGTTTTTATTTTCTTTCTTAAAGGTATTTATTATTTTCCTCTAATTGTTTGCGATTCCCTGGCTTTTTTGAGGGATTTATTCATTTCCTCATTTCCTCTTTTAGGACTTCTGTCATCTTCATATAGTTGGTTTTCAGGTCATTTTCTTGTGTTGCAGCTGTGTTGGAATATTCAGGGCCTGCTGTGGCAGGAAAGGTGGGCTTTTGTGGGGCCATTGTTCTGGCTGTTGTTGATTGTGTTCCTATGATAATGTCTATCTGGATTTGGGGATGGTTAGAGTCTAGGTGCTGATTTCTGGATTTGTCTTGATTGGGTGGGAGTTTGTCCTTTGATTTCTGTTTCTTCTCTGGATTTTCACAGAATGGGATGGCTGAGTGTTGTCTGTTTTACTAGCCTTGTATGCTGCTGTGTTCAAAAGAGAGTATTTACTGCTATTGGAGGCTGGGGAAAGGGGAGGCCAGGGGGAGATGATCTGAGGGATCCATGGGAGGCATGGACTTTGCAAGGGGATCTGTAGCTGTTCTGTTGCAGTGCTAGGGGCGCCCCTGAAAATTGGGTCTAGGGTAACAGAGAGTGGAGAAGGTCCATAGGCAGCCTACCTGTTACTTTTTATCATCACTTTTTAATTACTTGCTTTTGTAATGTAAAAATTTTCCTGCAATAATATTTAATTTGTGGATTCTGCGTTCAAGAACATGGGGAGAAAAAATAGAAGAATCACATTAAAAGAAACAAAAAGACTAGTTTTTCATAAAGTTGAGAGATGAAATATCCTGAAAAAATTTTATATAAAGCAGGTGGAAATGCTGGATAAAACGTAATAAACGCTGGGCGGTGGTGGTGCACGCCTTTAATCCCAGCACTTGGGAGGCAGAGGCAGGCGGATCTTTGTGAGTTCGAGACCAGCCTGGTCTACAAGAGCTAGTTTCAGTGCAGGCTCCAAAGCCACAGAGAAACCCTGTCCCGAAAAACCAAAATAAATAAATAAATAAATAAATAAAAATAATAAAATAAAATAAAAACGTAATAAACTTTCTTTTAAATATATTGCTGACTTTGTTAGAGAGTAGGAAGTCTTCCGAGGACAAAATAGTGTGAAAACTAAAATCCAGGGCAGTGAGCAGACACTGATAAAGTGCCTGGGGCATTAGTCAGCCTCAGTAACCCAGGTTTAAGCTTTAGCAGCTGCAGACTAGTTAGGACAAGGCTTGGGCATGGGCAAGGCAGGATTTAGGTTTGTGTAAAGCAGAAATACTTCTTTCAGTGAGAGACTAGAATAGGGAAAAAAAAAGATTGTCTTTACCACCCTTTTAAGAAATAAAGCACAGAGAGACAGAGGAGAGACAGAGACAGAGAGAACACCCCATACTAGCAAAGAGAGATGACAATGAAATTTGTCTGGCAAACCAGATAATTTTGTGGTGCACTCCTTCAGTTAGGCCTTGGTTCCTCCTATGGGTAAAATCTTCTAAACCATTAATTTGCAAACTGCAGAAATATATAAATAATATGTAATCATTGTTAGAGTTTAAAAAACTATTCTTTATTTATTTATGGTAACTTTAGAAACAAAATTCTTATTAAAAGACTATCAAATGGATATTTTTAATAATTACAAAACAAATTTTGGATGAAGCCATGACAAAGAATAAATTTTTGTCATAAAAGATTAGACAAGTGAAGGAATTGAACAGGCTTCTAGAAGTAAAAAATAAGGTTATTTCCTATTTAAAAATAACTTAGAGGTTAAATAGAAAATTGAACACACAAGAACAAGTTGCATAATTTTGAAGGAAATCCTTCTGATGCAGTATGTGAAGTTAAAAGATTTTGAAAATACAAAAAAAGTTTAAAATGTAGAATTCCTTTGTTGGAAGGTGGCATTTCAGTTGCAGGACCCATTTGTTTATGAGGAAGTTTCCGTCTCCACCACCAACACAGCAGTGAAAACAACAGAAGCATCAGACTGTTGGTCAGCTTAAAATGGACTGCAAAGTCTTTGAAAGTGTTCTAATCTTGGCGTAAAGTCCATGCTTAAATACAGCAGCCTTGTGCTATATTTATGTCATTTCTAAGACAGCGTCACTATAGGCTGTCTAGTTTCAGTTTGATTTGCTGGATTATTAGCTTTAGAGTTCCTGAATTGATTAGGAAAGAAGATTGGATATTTTGAGGAATCCCAAAACATATTCAGAGACCTGCTCTGATTTTTTGGTTGTCTCTATTTGACTATGTGCCATGGTAATTTGAATATTCATAGTTTACATTGCATTCATATTGGAGCAGAAAGTCCACCCCTGAAATCTTTGCATAAATAAAAGATTTATTTTATTTTTTTGGTGTGTTTGTGTCTGTGGTTATGGGTGTGTTTATGCACTTGTTTATGGGTGCCTAACAAGGCCAGTAGAAGGTCTTGTGTCCTGCCTGTAGTTGTGTTCATTGTATGCATATCTACATGCATTTTTATCAGTCACATGTTTAATTAAACAATAAAAATCTATAAAAAAGGAACATACACACTGAACAAAGGTGGCAGCAGGAATATAGTACTTTAGATTTTTACTTCAGGTCCCAGTGGGTTTGAGATTTGACTTTACATTAGCAATAACAGGATGGTGATGATTACTGTTTCTTTGGGACTGATCAGAGAAGACATGACACCCTATCATCTTGGTTATTAATAGTCTCTGGTGTCAGCAATGTGAATGCTCTAGAGCTAGAATATAGCCTAAATATTTTTCAAAGGTATAAATACCTTTTAGTATTGGTAAAAATGTAATTTGTCTGTCTTAGAAAAATAAAACTATCACCAGATATGTTGGCATTCACCCGTAATTCCAGCACTTGGGAGGCAAAGACAGAAGAATTGAAAGTTGAAGACTAGCCTGGGCTACAAAGCAAGATACGTTCTTAAGGAAATGACGCTTTCACATGCAATCTGGAATGATTTAGCCACATAACTCTGTAGTCTATAGGCTAAACCCTGTTTGTTTGTTTTTCTTTTGACAAACGGTATTTACTTCCTCACCTCCTGTTTGAAATTTTTCATACTTGTATTTACTCTGAATACCTGAGAAGAGACCAGAGGATTCTGTTTGAAATTAGTCAGCATTTTTTTGCTTATCAGGGAAGCAGTCACACCCTTCTGTGTATGCCCTGAAATTGTGCTAATCTCATATTTCTTCATAGATATTTTGTTATTTGTCTATTTTATGTCACCATCTTCCATCTGCAAGTCTTTCTTGTCTTCTGTTGTTCTTCCCAAAAAGTTATTACCATAAGTCAAGTATGGAGGGAAAAACAGCCTTGAAATTATGCTTCAGTCTCTAAGCAAACAGTCAACACAGTCAGCATGTCTTGGAATACAGTTGTCCCATAGAGGTGATTGTTCTTGGCCATGGTGAAACCTCCTGCATTTGTATTTATCCAGTCCCTCCTTCTTTTCCCCTACATACACATTCAGAATAAAGAAAGCTAGCAGTCTTGCGGCCTAACCTCACTTCATTAGTACACTGAGAAAACTGAAGGAATTATCAAAGAAAAGACTATCCTTGACACTTATTAATGCATAGAGGGCTTTATTCAGGTGAAGCTGCACTAAGGTTTTGTAAGGGAATAAGATAAGCCCAATAATGCATCAAGAAGTGCTAGAGGTCTGCATCTACACAATGGAGAATTCCTCTAAGGAAATGCCAGTGGAAAGAGAGAACCAGAAAAACCACCCTATCAGGATTGTTGGTAACTGCAGGCTTGTGTGTTAAGTTATTGAGGCTAATAGATAAATAATTTAGTCATATAACAAGGGTAGTAGCTTTGAAATTTAGTTAGATTCCAATGGTGAACTACCTTATCTGAATTGTTGCTAAAACTGGATGAAGGGGTCCAAGGACCCAAGGTCAATGTCCTCAGGAAGACAAAGCTTGACTCAAATTTGGTCGAAGAATTGATTTCTTTTTAGAGTAAAGATCTTTACTTTAGCTTCCTTGAAAAGAGGAAAAGTCTCTTTTTAAAATGTGATCTGTCTGGGGATATTGCTCAGTGGTAGAATATTCAGCTAGAATTCATGAGGTCCTGGCTTCCATCCTCAGCACTGCAAGACAGACAAAATAAAGTTCATCCAACTAAAACTCTTTTAAATTCTCTTTGAATGTGTCTCCTCCAAACTGATGTGAATGTCCACAGGAGCTAGTAACACTATATCCACAGGCCCACATCACCATGCTCTCTCCCAGTTCCCTTTGCCTTCTTCTTCTTACTGTTAATACATGTAACTCGATGTACTCAGGGTACTAAGTATATAACCCTTCTTCTCAACAAATAGTTGTATTAGTTTGTTTATTGCCATTTCACAAAAAAAAAAAAAGCTAGAAGCCCGCTCTTACATACCATTAAGCAAAGAAAACAGAAGTAAATAGGAATTTGGAGGAAACTAATGGGTGATAAGGATTATTTCGGTAGGGTTTATTTGCTGAAATATCCTAACATCCTTCTGGCTGTCAGTTGCTTGCTCTTCTAGACATATGTACTAGTACATGCCTATAATTTTGCATATCAGAGGTTATAGCTAAAAGATGTTGCATATCAGAGGTTATAGCTAAAAGATGTGGCCACTCTGGGCTACATAGCAAGACCCTGTTTAAAAAGAAGAAGAGTACAGACGGGATTATTCCCCTTTCACAAAGGCGAGTTTATGCAGTGCCTTCAGGATTATAAGAGGAGGGCAAATCTGCTAAATCTTAATTTCCTTTAGCACAAAGGAATTCTTGTGCCACAGTGACATATTTTGTAGAAATAAATTGATATCTTCTTCATATACAAAGTAGTTATGTTGGCTTATACTTATGTAACTAAGTAAATTATCTTAATATTTGAGAAATATAAAAGTAAAAGAAAAGTTACATGAGGATATTGGTAGTTCATATACTTGGCATTCACTGAAGCCCTGGGTTGAATGTCGAGTACCATTTTTTTTTTTTTAAATATGGAGAACATCAACTGTGATGTTAGTGCTACGATTAGAGATGAGCCATAGATGTATCTTGGCGCTTCCTGGTACCAGCATAGGATGGATATAAGTATCTCTGTTATAGTCCTTTATATCTATTATACAAAACAATCTATTTTCTTAAAGTAGCAATTTTTATGAAAGTAGAATAACTTCAGGAGATTTCATGAAAATGATACTTTGTAATGTAGTGGCAAGCATCTTCAGCAATGCAGTAATGATGCAACATGGCAGAATGTACAGAATACCAATGAAAGTGTTGGCTGAGTATCTGCTGTATACAGAATATACTAGGTGTGTGAGACATGGAATAGTGAGCCATACAGACATGACCAATGATTAAAAGTTCTGATTAAATATAATGGGGATTCATAGGTAGTGAACAAATACAGCAAAACTTAGAAAATTAGAAGACATCATGAGTTTGCCAGGAATCTGTGGGGGAAAGGACGAAAAGTGTGGCCGCTCAGCAGAGTAGGCAGGCAGCATCGCCACAGCACAGATGAGATAAGGTTGGAAATGACGCCTTGAACGTGCTCAGGAGCTTGGCACATTTGGGTCAAGGGAAAGTGGCGGGTGCAGTAAAACACCACACAGTCTTCTCACAGAGACCACGCAGTGTTTTGGTAACTTCCTACATTTGCTTCATGATTTGTGGCTTATGTTTCAATCCTATATTGAGAGAGCATCCCAACTTTGGTGTGAACCGAAGTAACTGCATTTTCTAGGTCAAATGTGGCGTTTGAATGCTTCTGGACAGCTGTAGGGTATGTCTATATGAATTTTAACAAAAAAGTGATGAACTTGTAACAAACCTTAGAATTCGCAAACCAACATAGAGTAAATCTAAAAAAAAGTAATTCTTATTAAAGTATTTCTGCAGAGTCTCCAGAATTTACTGGAATACCCCACAAACATCACCTGCCCTCATCTTCATTCCAGCATCTAACACTATAACTAAAATTGTGTCTGTACTAGACATGTATGGACACTTTTTCTTCATCATTATTCCTTAATCAGTACAATATAACAATGATTTTCCTAGCATTTGCATTGTCTTTGGTATTGAAAGTAATTTGGGAAGGGAGGGTATATATAGGTTGTATGCAAATACTATATAACAATTAATGTAAGATGGAGAATCCATAGATGATAGCATCTTTGGGGAGTTCTCAAAAATACAGGAGTTATCTCTGTATAGTGAGAGACAGCTGTAATTGTAAAATATATGCATAATGAGTTGAATCATGTCATTTTGTAAAATAGTTTTATTCTGTGTTCTTTAACTAGGAACTACTAATTGAATATTTTCCCTTTCCCCATATCACAGTTCTCCTTTGCATAAACTTTTATTCTTTTTGTCTCTACTCCTTGAATTCAGATTAATGATATACAGAATATTTACCTTCTGCTCTGAGATGTTGGACGTGGCCACCTCCTTACAAACTCAGAAAATTCTCATTGAGGAGAAAGATGAAGTTAGTCCCAGATTATCAGCAGACACACCCACTCTACATGGACTGAGTGGTCGCACTTCTATTGCCCCCTCCCCAATTGTGAGAAATGGAGGACATGTGTGTTTTAAACGTCAGCATTTTATTTTCATCATAAGTTTAGAAGTCTGTGCTCAGTGCACTGAGTCTCAATCGTGGCGATAGCAATCAGTGTATGCCCTTGCACTGTTTTCACCAACAACATCTCCCCTCTGTCTCTTTGTCAGAATCAGTTGTGTCTCCTGTAGTACTGTGAATAAAAATACAGGCCTATGCCACATGATAGTGCTGTGCTAATTTCGTTAAATGCATTATTGTATTCAGCTTGAACCACAGTCCATTGATGCTAGCCTTACTGATGCTCTGATTGTTGTAGAAAAATGAGTATTTGGAGAATTTAGGTGTCAGTTCCTAATACACAGAAACACATACAGCCAGATTTAAAATGGCACAGTCTCATTCCAGAACCACTCATCGCCATAGGAATTTTAATCATGAGAAAGAACAAATAAGACGCATCTGTGTTCTAGGCGCTGAGGATAGAAAAGAAACCATTCATTGTAGGTCTAGAATTCATCATGTTCCCTTATAGCAGGGGACAAAGAAGGGATTTTTTTTTTCTCAGTAAACAGAAGAGGAATGAGTTTAAAAAGAAACTTGTGGGGCCTTGGGGAAGTCTTGTAGAAAAGGTTGTCTTTGAACTAGGCTCAGTGACAATGCCATGTTTATACAAACTTCCCAAGACTGAAGCGATGATGCTTGCCAGAGAATGTACAGAGTAACCTTGTACCAGCCTCCTGGGAGCATACAGAAATGTAGGTAACCTCCCTGCCTGTACCTATGGAAGTACAAAATTGAAGGTGGCGCTCACAGAGTGTCTTTCTCAGTCTTTATATTTGATCCTAGGTGTATTCACATCAAACAGCTTATATAAATACTCCAAGGGTAGAAAATAACCAGTTTATCTCAAGAATCAGAATATTATGGAAGTATGTCAGTTTCTCTCCCTTCCTCCCAAAGGAACAGAGTTATTTGTTTGCTGTAGGAATTTCTACAGCCAGTAGCCTTTACGTTACCCACCCACTTGGGCATGGCCTCTTATTACTATAAACGCCAATGTAAAGTACATTCCCCCTTTCTTCTGGCTGCGGGATTTGGTTGCTGTTCCTGGTTTTAGCAGAGGACTGTGATCTGTGAGTCTACCCCTAAATAAATAACTCTTTATTATACTTAGTTCTGAGCTAGTGTGGGATTTCTTTTTAGCATCCGTCTTTATTTGTTTATCATATCTAGGTGGTCTGCCTCTGACCTAACCACATTTGCAAAGAGAACAGGTAAAGAACAGTTGCCATTGACATTCATTCTCAATAGTGCTTAGTGGCTCCAATGTCTTATGCATATTAGGCAAGTGCTTCACCATTGAAATGTTCCTACCCCTTTATTTTTAGGAAAAGAGTAGACTTTGAGTCTACTGATTCTTCATTTCCCCCTCACTCTTTAGCTCTTGGGAGTTGAATTCCTTCCAGTTATCTTCTCAGTTTGGAGAAACTTAGTATCATTCGATGATAAGTTGTCATAATAAAATCATGAACTGTTTGCCAACAAGTTGGGGAAACTATGCCATTAATAGCTTAAATGAGTCTGTGTTGATAACTGTGGCAGGGGGAGCAACCTTGCTAGTAATCATTAGTAAGTGATATCTGTTGTGCTCTCAGCATTTTTAAAGTTGAAAATGGAATTCTAGAAGCATCTATGTTATGATCCTCAAATTCTATAAGAGTAAAGAATCTCCATTCATCCATTATATGTGATACAGATGTTCTGAGGCATTGTGTAAAATAATGCTGTTCTATTACATAAAGATTGACATATAAATATACTCTACATTTCAGAGACCAGTCTTCCCCTAACATATTCCCTCCCAAGTTCTTGTGCACACACATGTACTTGCATGTGGGGCCATCCACTGAAGTAGAAGACCTAGCAGCAGCCACATTCTCAACAAAGAATGATTCTCCCTCACCCAACAACATTCCACTCTCCATAGTTCCTCAGTAGGGAGTGTGGTCTAGAGATAGCTATCTATTTGTGTGAGGATTTTGTCTGACTTGGTCTTATATAGGTTGTTTGTGGGTAAACATAGCTACTGTTAATTGATACATGCAAAAAGCATGTCAGGTCCAGAAGACAGCATTTTATAGTACTACTCCTCACCCTCTGGCTCTTGTATTTTTTGCACCTCTTTTTCAGCAATCTTTGCTGAATATTAGTGGAGGTGCGTTTAATGGAGATGACCCATTTAGGGCTCAGAGGCTATTTTCATTGATTCTCAAGTGTGTGTGTGTGTGTGTGTGTGTGTGTGTGTGTGTGTGTGTGTGTGTGTGTACACACACATATATACATGTATATCACATATATAAAATATATATTATACGCAGAAGTCTCACACACACATTTACTGGCCAAAGGCATTTAAAGTGTAACATTATAAATTCTGAACATTGATGCTTTTATTTAAGTTTTATTTATCTTTATGTTTTGGGCTTTATTGTTGACATTTGAATGTTACAATACACTCTTTAACTGTTTCAAAACAGCACAGTAATTTGGAACAGTTATGTTTTATTTGAGATAGGAACTCAAATAACACTTAACAATACTTGTAGCTCTTGCAAAGGACCCAGGTTTAGACACCTATATCTGATGACTCAAAGCCACCTATAACTCCAGTTTCAGGATAACCCACATCCACTTCTGGCTTCCATGGGTACATGCAATGGATAGAGAGAGAAGCAGGTACACGCATGTACATCTGAATATATTTTTCAAAATTTGAAAAAGAAATTATCTTCTAACTTATTCTTGTGCCTGGTGGAATAAACAAAAATAATGAGCTTGAGTATCAGAACACATTAATGAGAACAAGTGTTATCTTGAATTTGTAGGTATTCCACTGTCTTAGAGTTTTTATTGCTGAGGCAAAACACCATGACCAGAAGCAAACTGGAGAAAAAAGGGTGTGTTCAGGTTATCCTTCCATATCATTGTTCATCATTGAAGGGAGTCAGGACAGGAACTCTTGACAGGGAAGGATCTCAGAATGAAAGGAGCTGGTGGAGCGACCATGGAGGGGTGCTGCTTACTGGATTGCTTCCCATGCTTTCTTATAGAGCCCAGGATCACCAGCCCAGGAATGCCACCATCCACAATGGGCTGGGCCCTCTCGCATTGGTCACTAATTAAGAAAATGTCTTGCAGTTGGTTCTTATTGAGGTATTTTTAGAAATTTCAAACAGATGTGGTTAAAAATCAAAGATTGCATAGTTCAGCATCTGGAACATAACGACCTGAATTAGCTGATTTAGTTGGCCTTTTGCTAGTCCATATATGAACTTTTCTTACAATAATTTGAATTAGTGTCACTTTTATGACACTGTGTATGTACACATATACAAGTCTCTTTGTTTGAATATGTTTGTATTCTTCTTTTCTTATTTCAACATAAATGAATTATTTTTTAAGATTTATTTATTTATTTATTATGTATACAACATTCTGTCTCCATGTTTGCCCGCACGCCAGAAGAGGGCACCAGACCCCATTACAGATGGTTGTGAGCCACCATGTGGTTGCTGGGAATTGAACTCAGGACCTCTGGAAGAGCAGGCAATGCTCTTAACCTCTGAGCCATCTCTCCAGCCCCCATAAATGAATTATTAAAGTGGGACCCAAGCAGCTAAGTAGTTTTCAGAATATGCTTTGATCTTGTTGGGATTTATAAACTAGATTTGTCAGTGACATTGTACCCTGCAATGGAAATACAAACAAACATGTGCATATTTATGCTCATATTTACCTAAGTCAATATCAGAAGTAACTTTGGGTTGACTAATAAAAACTCACATAGGAATTCTCCAATAGAATTTTAATAGGAGCTTCAGTTGTAATTTTGTTTCCAATAGCAACATTTGTGGCACATTTTGCAAATTATAGGTAAAATAAACATTACTTCATTAAATACTTCTAAATTATTATTGATTTAACTTGTCATTAATGTAAAATTTATTCAAGATAGTGTGCTTTTTATACTAAGCCTCTGAAATCCAATGTATATATTATACACAGAATGCAAACATCCCAGTTTTGTCTAGCCACATTTGAATGTTTTAGTAATCGCTTATGTCTTGTGATTACTATTATTGGATGGGGTAGGGTAGATGATTTTTCTGTCCAGTTGGGAACAGGTATAATAGCTGTCAGAATAATAAAATGATGATTAAATCATACATCATTTGACAGCCTCTCCAGTAATCACTGCTTATTTACTATAGAATGTAAAATTGAAACATAAAGTAGAAAAATAACACAGCTGCACAAATATAAATGGCACAAGAGTATTACTCAAATACCTTCTTAGTTTGTTGATAGAAACTATAGTTTTCAATTCAAAATTGGTAGACGAATCCAGGACTTGTTGATTTCTTCTTAGATTGGAATAAAACAACCTGCCTATCCAGGTTACTGGAGGCCTGCTGGTTAGAAGCCCACCTTTGTCCTGTAGACTTTTCCCACTCATAGGCATAGCTTAGGGTGGATTGCTGTGACTAAACTTTATCTGAAAAAAGAGTTAGGTTTAATTTTTCCAATTAATATGAATGTGACATAAGATTATGAAGATGTCTTTGTAATTCAGACTACCACTGCAAGCTATCTCAGACAGAACAACTCCAGAAACAAGTATTCCCCAAAGCTCTGGAGGCTTGAAGAGCCAGTTCCCATTACCTGTATTGTTGGACTCTGGTGAGGGCCCATTTCCTGGGTTATACATTTATTCTTTCTTATAACTTCATAGGGAAGGAGGATGAAGAGAAGAAGAAAGAAGATATACCGAGAATGTTAGGAAAATGCCTATATAGTTGTCTCCTATGGAAACGCCATTTTTATGACCACCTCCAAACTCTGAAAGCTTGACCTTATAATACCATATTATTTGGGATTAGGGCTTCCAACCATGCATTGACCGAGGATATGCACAAGGAGATGACAAGGAGATTACCTGTGCTGGGCTCCTTTCATACCTCAGGCTTCACTGCCTGAAGCCCAGTAAATCAGAGGTCGTTTGTGTATGTTTGTGTATGTTTACATCAAATCTTTTCTGTTTTCTTTTAAAAAGAAAGAAAAGTACTGCTGGTAGTATATTTGAAGCCAAGATACTCATTGAGCACCTCTGAATTGCCAGGCAATTTGAAGGATTTATACAGAAACTTTTTATTTGTAAAAAAAGTATAAATATTTAGTTGTGATAAGTTGGGAAAGTGGTATAAATTTCTTTGTTTTCCATGTTTTATTATGGAGCTTGGGGGGTCACTACAGGGCATTACAGTATGATAGGGGCCAAAGGATGGATTGTGCAAAAAGATTTCTCCCCTTCCACTTTGTGGATTCTGGGGATCAAACTCTGGTCATCAGACTTGAATATAAGCACCCTTACCCACAGAGTCATCTTACTGGCCCAGTAGTATTGCCTTCTGGGGCATTTTAGGGTTATTTTCTACTATCATTTACTTAGTTTATCGGTCAGAAGATAGAACCAAGGGCACAAGGTCACTATGCATTCTGGGTGAGCACTGTGCAACTGAGCCATTCTCCAAGACTCTTTAGAGAATACAACACTTACCGAGTTTTGGTATTGCCTTTCTGAAGGGGCTTTAGTAGTCTTATTGTATTGTTTCAATTTTAGTATTTGTGCTGCTGCTGCAAGCATAAACTATGTTAAATAGGAACAAAGAAATCAATATTTTTTATTTTAAAATAGATTTTTAGATCCTCATTTATTTTTACATTTTGTGGTGCTATAGTTCTAAAACAGGGCCTCTACATACTAAGCAATGCTCAGCCACCGAACTATTACTCTATCCGTGCAAGTGCTCATTTTGGAAATATATTTGATAGTGATAACAAATTTGCTTCTGATGAATTTGAGATCTTTCTGTTTGAAATCCGATTTATAGTGACAGTGGGCTCTAACTTAGATATGGAATACTACAGGTACCTCATTTTTTTTTGATGCTCTGACCTATGGTTTCTATTATCTGTAAAGTCCCAAAGTGTAATCTAGTGAGTGCCATCAGACTCAGAAGTTTTTGAAGTTTATCAGTACTCTGATGTCATGCTTCTGACTAGACATAGAAGTACTGCCATTTTTCCAAGTGGAATAGTCTATAACCACTTATGATAAAGAGAATAAGACAGTGAAAAGGAAGATTATGTGGTCAGTAGTGAGATTCTGCATAAGTGTCTCTTAGTAAACAAAATTAGATGAAGAATCAGAGGTACTTATCCTCATAAGCCCTTGTTGCATTTGTACTATTAAGATTAGGAAAGATCAGACATTCCAGTGGGCAGATGGAGACTTCTAAGTTTTGAATGCTCCTGTGAAATTCACATTGAAGTTAGAGTGGAGGTTCAGTGCAGTGGCACAGCTCATGGTTAGCATACATTAATGCATATACTGAGTTCATCCATAGCACCACAACAAACACACAGAACATTAACAAAACGCGAAGACATTGGGTCTTGGTCAGTTGCTTAAGGTTACATAGCCAGTTACCAAGCCGGAAAAGGCAAGTGGTGCATGTCCTCAGCCCCAAACTCATTAAGAGTATGCTTTAAATGTGAACCATTTTTCGTCTGTTCTTCCCACCTCCATAAAGTAAATTTTGAGAATACAAAACAAACAAAATTCTTAGTCAGTTTGACCCTGTGATCCGCTAGGTCTGTGGCTGAACTCTACCTCACAAGATTTATAACATACTTTACCAATGGAAAATGCTCTCGTTTGTGTGCTTTTGTCCTTGAGTTTTTGTTTTCTGGAGCAGTCATTTTGTAGCATTGGGCTTGGTGGTGACTTCAGGAGGAATTGGATATGTTATGCTTATTGTGGTCTCTGAGCATAAAACTTTCCCTCAGTTAGATCACGAAGTGTCACTGGGGTTGCTTCTTCAGGAGGGTGACTCTGAGGAGCAATTGCTTCTTCCATGGAGGAGCAAAGCATCGCTGATTATAATCAGGCAGTGTCTGCAAAGGCTGACATAGGCAGAGATGCTATAGAAATGTGTAGATTTTCTGGGAAAAGTGGAATATAGGAGATGGTATCAGGAAAGAATAAAAGATTCTTTTAAGTGGGAATCAGGACAGAATCATGACAGTTTCATGAATTACCAGTCAGTTGTGGTGAACTGTTAAGTTTAAGGTGACTATCACAGGTTAGGGGTTTTAGATACCGTATTTCTTATCAAATTAATGTCTATGTTGATATGATCCTATAGAAAGTGGCAAATTTATACTTAATTTGTGTTTGTCCAAACCTCAGACTAATTACCTAATTTTTTATTTTATTTTATTATTTTGGTTTTTTAAGATAGGGTTTCTCTGTAACTTTGGAACCTGACTGGAACTAGCTCTTGTAAGCCAGACTAGCCTCAAACTCACAGAGATCTGCCTTTCTGCCTCCCAAGTGCTGGGATTAAAGGTGTACGCCACCACTACCCAGGTTATATAATCTATTTTCTCTTTCTGCTATTTAGTTTCCTTATTTGGAGACTGGATCAGTATGTAAATTTCCTATTCTCTATGAAATCTTAGTAAAATAGCTTATCAGTCACTGCTTCAGTTTTCTCCTTTGTAAAATAAGAATAGAAAAAGAACTTACTTATGTGTGTGTTGTGGGAAGATATTAGGGCTCAAACCTGAGGCCTTTATGTGCCAAATACATGCTAAATCAAGAATGTATCTCCCAGACCCAAGCATTGTACAATTTTTTTATTGAAAACATAGTAGGTATTACATGTATTAGCTGGGCTGCCATTGTTCTCATTACTGTTGTTGTTGCTTATGCCTTTCCATAGTTGTTGACCACTTCATAATAAATTGATCACCATTATCCTTTCAGCAGCTGATAATCTGTTAGAGGAGAGCATTTACCTTTAGATCCTTCATATTTGCCAATGAATGTTGTGTAATTCTTATCAGGCATAAAATGGCTTATGAATCTAGTAATATAGCCATGGTAGTGACTGGGCTTTTAGAAGAGAACATTGGGGCAGAATTGGTGGTAGTCTGGGCTTGCTTGACAGGATGGCACAGCCTTGAGATGGATCATCTCTTCATCTGCCTCTGCATGTGATCTCCCAGGCTTTTCCTGGCGTCTTGACTCTGACTCACAGTCATGAGTACTTGTGCCATTTGTGACTTGTGCTGCATCTTGAGTTTCACTGGCAGTTCACTACATGGTGACATGGTTCAGACATGGAAATAGTCGGGACCAGGACTGAGATATGCTGTGCTACTGGCTAGGCCCACGGCAAGAGCCTCTCTGTTTCTATTGTCCAGTCAGAGACAAGGAAACTCTTTGGGGCAGCTGCTGTCCATTTCCTTTCTCTTTGTTTCGCTTTCAGGTGGTCACCACATCCTTCTTATGTTTTTGATGGGGCAATCCTGAACTAGAAAACCATATCATGTTATCAAGCTTTCTGAACAGCCAGTGAAAACAGAGAAAGTAGAAGGAAAAGGAAAAGTCATCCGTACTAGCTACAGGTATTATCAGACATTTTAGAAGATGAACAAGAGGAGGTATAAAGTAAGCATAGTACTGGCAGAACCTAGTTCAGCGGGTAAGGGCAACCATATGCCATGCCGTCTGCATGGAAAAAGAGCAATAGTAAATGAACTGTATCATTTTTTACTGACTTGTTCTGTCAGTGATTGAGGCATTTCAGCATACAACCAGGAAAATAATAGGTTACTTTCACAATGGTAGAAGTTTAACAAATGCTCAATCACTCAGCCTGCATCAGCGCTGTCATTGGTGAGAGCTTTGCCGTATATTGATGCCTTGCTTCTTTCTTATTGCTGTATTCTTTGCAGATTCAATCTGTCTGCAATGGACCACTAAACATTTCAATTTGCTACCTGTAGAGCTGGATTGCAATGCTGAGACTGAAATGAGAGAAAAATGGATTTAGTGGAACTCGAGAGAGAGAGAGTTTCATGGATTTTTATACAAGGATGCACAATCTGAAACCCACTGATAAGATACACACGATCACTTTTGAGTGTCTCATAAAAGTACATGGTATTAAGCAATTCAGGTATATTTAAAGGGAAAATAGACTCCGCTGGTTACTGATAGACCCCCTACATTTAGAGGAACTCAGACTCTGTCAGTCAGGGTATACCTGCCTATAGTTAGTGCATGATAATAGCCTTGCATACTTGTAAAAGTATGCTTGCTTCTGCAGTGAGCTGAGCTAGCAAAGAATAGGAGAAAGTTAAAATTATTTT